>CAUYRT010008478.1:0-10104 GCA_963574885.1 Lepilemur ruficaudatus | reverse complement strand
GTATTATCCTGGATAGAGCTGGAACCCATTCTACTAAGTGAAGTATCCCAAGAATGGAAAAATAAGCACCACATGTACTCACCATCAAATTGGTTTTAACTGATCAACACCTAAGTGCACATAGAGGAATAACATTCATCAGGTGTCGGGCAGATGGGAAGGGGATATACATACATAATTATGGGTATATACATACATAATGAGTGCGATGTGCACTGTCTTGGGGATTGACACGCTTGAAGCTCTGAATGGGGGGGAGGTGGGGGCAAGGGCAATATATGTAGCCTAAACATTTATACCCCCATAATATGCTGAAATAAATTTTGAAAAGACAAAAAAAGTCAGGGGGCAGAAATTGTCTTTTAAGCAGAGATGGCAGGATGTGTAAAAGCTAATAGTCAAGAGAGAACAAAGCAGGTATTTATTTATTTATTTGAGACAGAGTCTCACTCTGTTGCCTCGGCTAGAGTGCCATGGCATCAGCCTAGCTCACAGCAACCCCCAACTCCTGGGCTCAAGTGATCCTTCTGCCTCAGCCTCCCGAGTAGCTGGGACTACAGGCATGCACCACCGTGCCCGGCTAATTTTTTTCTATTTTTGGTAGAGACAGGGTTTCGCTCTTGCTCAGGCTGGTCTTGAACTCCTGAGCGCAAATGATCCTCCCGCCTCGGCCTCCAGAGTGCCAGGATTACAGGCATGAGCCGCTGCACTCGGCCTACAGTGGGTTTTTAAATCATAAGTAGTTCAGTCTTGGTTAAGTACAACATAAAAAAGAAAGAAGGGAAAAGATGAGGCCCAAATGTACAGCAACAGGGAACAGGGCAACAGCGAACAAGGATCTTGTATTTCCTTCTCCTTAACACAGATTGCCTTATATATGTTTATGGGTATTCATTTAATTTTTGTTAAAAGAATCACTAAGTTGTAACTTGATTCTGATTGGTTCTATCCAACAACCTACTTAACATTTATTATATTCCCCACCCCCTCCAAAAATCCAAGCATAGCAAAAGTTCTAGAAATACTTGTAGATTTTGCACATATTTCCTAACTTATCAATTCCATAAGTCATATGAAAAATGTTCAACTTTATATTAGATGATCATCTATCAGAATTACCTATATCAGAACCTGCTTTTTAACAGTATGTTTAGCAAAGCTGGAACAAATTTGAAATAAGTTTTCAATGCATGTGTTCAATCATTAGTAGTTAATACATTATGATGTTGTATATTACATTGTGTTAAGGTATTTTGTTTTAATATTTTACATTTTGATAGTACTTTATATCTCCAAAGTATTTTGTTATTATTAATTTGATCCCATAATCCTGATATGTTAACCAGGACAAATAGGTATAATCTCTACATCTTACAGCTGAAGAACCTGAAGCTGAGGCAGGTTAATTGTCTTGCTCAAGGAGATGAGGCTACATGCTGCCAAAATAATGGCTCCATTGCTCAACCTACAGTACAAGTCTACTAACTTTGGAAACAGCCCCCTGCCCCTCACCATGACCATGTTGCCTTATTATTAGTTGATTAAAAATTCTCAAATGATTTAACATATTTTTGAACTTTTAAAAAATTTAAATGTACATAATTTCTATAAACTAACTCTAACAAGCTAACCAATTGTGACATAACATGCTTTATTCAGTTAGGGGGTAAAAAGCCCTAGTTTGGCATTTTGCCCAGATGGCTCCAATTTACAAATAAGTTTTAAATTTTTAAGAAATCCTACAGAAATAAGTTTATAGACTTAATATCATAAGATATGAAATGAACAATCTCCATAGGTCACAATGCTCGACAGGCCACAAATGTAGCCAGTGATTTTTCTTGAACTTTCATTTTTAAATTCCCTCCCTTTAGCATAAAGCACAAAGGATAAGCAGGACCATAAAAGAAGAGAAAACAGAGAGGAGGAAGCAACAGACTGTTAAAGGGCACACACTTTGCCTTGTAAAAGCAAACAAAGAACTTAATTTTCCAAGAGTCAAAGAAAAGAAAATGTGAGCAATGGAAAACTGAGCTTGCAGGGCTCATTAATGGTAGCAATTTTCTACCATCTATTTCTTTTTTTTTTTTTTTTTGTCCTTTAGAAAAATAAACAATTGGCTGGGCGTGGTGGCTCATGCCTGTAATCCTAGCACTCTGAGAGGCTGAGGCGGGAGGATCGCTCAAGGTCAGGGGTTCAAAACCAGCCTGAGCAAGAGCGAGACCTTGTCTCTACTAAAAATAGAAAGAAATTAATTGGCCAGCTAAAAATTTATATAGAAAAAATTAGCTGGGCATGGTGGGGCGTGCCTGTAGTGCCAGCTACTTGGGAGGCTGAGGCAGGAGGACTGCTTGAGACTAGGTGTCTGAGGTTGCTGTGAGCTAGGCTGACGCCACGGCACTCTAGCCTGGGCAACAGAGTAAGACTCTGTCTCACCAACAACAAAAAAAAGATAAATAAACAACTGACCTTAAAGAAAAAGCAAGCCAACTCATTCTACATTTCTGGAGCCTCATGGTTTCTTTAGAAGACTGGCATCGGATCAGCCATGAGAAGAGCCTGATGTAAAGGAATATGTAAAGAACTGTAAAGAATAAACCTTTTTGTTATGGATTATAGTAATAAAAAATAACTTACAAATGAATGTGAAGCCTTAAGATTTAAAAAAAAATAAATTCCACATAGAATAATTCTGAATTATGAAGATCCCAGGTAACAGTTAATTATCTTTAGCCACATTAGGTAATTATTAAAGATAGCTTGTTGGTAGAAAGGTATTTATAAAGTACTATTAAGCATCATCCCCTATACAAATCCAGTCAACTATTGAAAAAATAAGCTGACCTTATACCTATCTTAAGAATCTTTATCCTTTCAGATTTTCACACATTACCTCCTGTCTTTTGTCTAGATTTCTGACCAGCAATTACAGTGAACAATTAGATACCACTTTCAAGTCCTTATGTCAATTAAATGTTCCTCAGACACTGCATGGACTCTTTAATTCGGGTTTAAAACTTAAAAACACACCATGCAATTATTTCTATAATAATGTATTTATCTCTTCTGTTTTTTTAACAAATCTTTTTAAGACTAAAAAGAGAATAAATTAGATTTACTTTATAAAATTGACCCAAAACTCTTAAATTTTCCCCAAATTCTTGTGATATTTACTTTATTTCCACCATGCTTTTGCTATAAGATCAAGAATTTTAATGTATGTTTTATTTAATTGATTTAAAACTTAAAAGTTTAATTGATATATAAATCAAATTACACAACTATAAGCATAATTTGTAAGTTATTTTTATTAATATCACTATAATCCATAACAAAAAAAAATAACAGCAGATCTGACAAGAAGTTTTCAGCAATAAAAGCAATAGGCTGGGCACAGTGGCTCCCTCAAGCCTGTAATCCTAGTACTCTGGAAGGATGAGGTGGGAGGATTGCTTGAGGCCGGGAGTTTGAGACAAGCCTAAAGCAAGAGCAAGACCCTGTCTCTACTAAAAATAGAAAAAGTAGCTAGGCATAGTGGGTCCCAGCTACTCGGCAGGCTGAGGCAGGAGGATTCCTAAAGCCCAGGAATTTGAGGTTGCTGTGAGCTATGATGATGCCACTGCACTTTACCTGGGTGACAGAGCAACACTCTGCCTAAAAAAAAAAAAAAAAAAAAAAAAGGCAACAAGCAAGGAATAGCCAGGTGTGTTTCAGAAACCAAAATAAGTCACATGATAGAAAGCATGGCTGGAGATAAGCTTGGGGAGGCAAGGCAAGAAGTCAATCAGTTTAATCTCAGTTTAATCCCTCTCAGACACTACAGTCCTTTCAGACCTCTCATATCTTTTGGTGCACATCTTATATTTCGTTAAAGCACTAGCCTCTTTTCAGGAATTGGCATCCTCAAGTTAATATTTCTCTCAACCTCAAGCTAATATTTCTCTCATCCTCAAGCTAATATTTCTAATAATAAGGGTAAGAAAGAAGTTCTTAAAAATTAAGTCCTGGCTGGCCTGAAGGTAGTGAGTTATCTCAATTGATGGTTCACAGTTAATTACTCTTTTCCCCCTTCTCACTGCTGTGCTTGAGTTGTCTAAAAAAATAAAAGAACTGATTGGTATTCAAGAACATAACTGTAATGTGCACAAAAATAACTTCCAAATTAGTGTAAAGCCTCTTAAAATCATTTTTGCCAGTTATTAAAAAAACTGTTCATTTTGAAATAATTTTAAACATACAGAAGAGTTATAACCACTCTTTTATGAGACCAATGCGCTGCCAGTTGCACTAAGAGGGCAACTGAACTGCTCTTTTAAAATACTGTCCTTTAAAGCTCATTTTGCTACCTAATATCCCTTCCTTCTCAAGCAAAGTATTATATTACATGAAACAAATAATTTATTTTGGTTTTTTAGAGTTAATAGAAAGTTTTAAAATGTTTGCTTCAAAATTTTAATCGCCTGAAGAGGACACAAAAAAAAACCCAGTTCATGAATTGGAAGAACCAATATTGTTAAAATGTACATACTACCCAAAGCAATCTACACATTCAATGCAATCCCTATCAAAATACCGCTGGCATGCTTTACAGAAATAGAAAAATAGCCCTAAAGTTCACATGGAACCACCGAAGACCCAGAACAGCCAAAGCCATCCTGAGGGGGGGAAAAAAACTTGAAGAAAGAATCACATTACCTAACTTCAAATCATACTATAGAGCTATAGTAACCAAAACAGCACAGTACTAACATAAAAACAGACACATATAGCAATGGAACAGAACAGAGAACCCAAAAATAAATCCACACATCCACAGTGAACTGATTTTTAACAAAGGTGTCAAGAACATACACTGCGAGAAGGATGGTCTCTTCAATAAATTGTGCTGGGAAAACTGGATATCCATATGCAAAAAAACGAAACTAGATCCCTATCTCTCATCACAGACAAAAATCTAATCAAAATGGATTAAAACCTTAAATCTAAGACCTGAAACTATCAAACTACTAAAAGAAAATATTGGAAAAATTCCTAAAGACATTGGTCTGAGCAAAGATTTATTGAGTAATATCACAAAAAGCACAGACAACCAAAGCAAATTAGGACAAATGAGATCACATCAAGCTAAAAAGATTCTGTACAGCAAAGGAAACAATCAACAAAAGTGAAGAGACAACTCACAGAATAGGAGAAAATTATCTGCAAACTATACATCTGACAAAGGATCAATAACCAGAATATACAAGGAGCTCAGACAACTCAGTAGAAAAAAATCAAATAATTTGATTTATAATGGGCAAAAGATCTGAATACACATTTCTCAAAGACCTACAAATGGCCAACAGGTATATGAAAAAAAGCTCAGCATCACTGATCATCAGAGAAACGCAAATCAAGACTACAATGAGGTATCATCTCACTCCAGTTAAAGTGGCTTTTATCCAAAAGACAAACAATAAAGAATGCTGGGGACAATATGGATAAAGGGGAACCCTCATACACTGCTGGTGGGAATGTAAATTAGTACAGCCACTACAGAGAACAGTATGGAGGTTACTTAAAAAACTAAAAACAGGGCCGGGCACAGTGGCTCATGCCCGTAATCCTAGCACTCTGGGAGGCGGAGGTGGGCAGATTGCTCAAGGTCAGGAGTTCAAAACCAGCCTGAGCAAGAGCGAGATCCTGTCTCTACTAAAAATAGAAAGAAATTAATTGGCCAACTAAAAATACATAGAAAAAATTAGCCAGGCATGGTGACGCATGCCTGTAGTCCCAACTACTCAGGAGGCTGAGGCAGAAGGATTGCTTGAGCCCAGGAGTTTGAGGTTGCTGTGAGCTAGGCCAATGCCACGGCACTCTAGCTGAGACTCTGTCTCAAAACAAAACAAAACAAAACAAAACAAAAAAACAGGGCCAGCAGCAGTGGCTCACACCTGTAATCCTAGAACTCTGAGGCTGAGGCGGGAGGATCGTTTGAAGTCAGGAGCTCAAGACCAGTCTGAGAGTGAGATCCCATCTCTACCAAAAATAGAAGAAAATTAGCCCGCATGGTGGCGTGCACCTGTAGTCCCAGCTACCTGGGAGGCTGAAGCAGGAGGGTCGCTTGAGCCCATGAGTTGGAAGTTGCTGTAAGCTAGGCTGACACCATGGCATTCTAGTCTGAGCAACAGAGTGAGACTCTGTCTCAAAAAATAAAAATAAAAATAAAAAGAATAAAATAAATAAAAATAGAACTACCATATGATCCAGCAATCCCCACTGCCAGGTACATATCCAAAAGAAAGGAAATCAGTATCTTGAAGAAGTATCTGCACTCCCATGTTTACTGCAGCAGTATTCACAATCACCAAGATTTGGAATCAATGTAATTGTCCACTGATGGATGAATGGATAAAGAAAATGTGGTACATATGCACGATGGAATATTATTCAACCATAAAAAAGAATGAAATCCTGTCATTTGCAACAACATGGATGGAACTGGAGGACATTATGTTAAGTGAAATAAGCCAGGCACAGAAAGAAAAATTTCACATTTTCTCACTCATATGTAGAAGCTAAAAATTAAAAGAATTGAACTCAAGGAGATAGGGAGTAAAATGATGGTTACCAGAGATTGGAAAAGGTAGCAGCGAGGGAGAGATAAAGTAGAAATGGTTAATGGATATAAAAATACAGTTAGATAGAATAAATAAGATCTAGTATATAGGCTGCTAGTATATAGTATATAGGCCTGTAATCCTAGTACTCTGGGAGGCCAAGGTGGGAGGATCACTGGAGCTCAGGGGTTAGAGACTAGCCTGAGCAACAGCGAGACCCTGTCTCTGTTATTAAATAAATAAATAAACGATCTAGTATTTGACAGCACAACAGGGTGACTACAGTGAACAATTCATTGTATATTTTAAAATAACTAAGAGTCGTATTGGAATGTTCCTAACACAAAGAAATGGTAAATGCTTGAGGTGATGGATATCCCAATTATCCTGATTTGATCATTACACATTATATGCCTGTATCAAATCATCACATGTGCTCCATAAATAGATACACCTATTATGCACCCATAATTAAAAATTAAAAATTTTTCAAAAATTTTATTTGCCAAACATTCTAAAAGATATTTTTATCTCAATTTTTAACTTCTACTAAGAGAATTCTGTCTTATCATCAAATTAAAAAGCTATGGTTTTGACATACACTAGGTATTCAATATTCACTATTCAATTTTCTTAGCTTGTTTCATTCAAACTTAATTGCAGTATAATCCCATGGATACCTACTAGGTAGGATGATATGCAAAGTACCAATTCTGCTTTTTTTAAATACGCCTGTTTTTTCTCCTAAAAATAAGTCTACAAAATAATGGTAATTACACAGTACAATGGCAAAGACAACCAATGATTTTCTAGCAATCTGCTGGGAAAGAACATGACCATATTTTTTAAATTCATGGAAAAAGTCTCTCCAATCTTCTAAAATATCAAAACTTATTAGATGCCCACAGACATTCTTTTCTAGGAATCAAAAAGATGACGATGAAAGATTAGTTCTTATTTTGTCAAAAGATACACTCTCTATAGAAGGCTCTTTTAGCTGGTACAGCTGTCTACTGGGTATCTATTGGAATATCTTCCAGGAATCTCCAATTTACCACGTCCAAAATGGGACCTGTCATCATTCCCACCATAATCCACTCTTCCTTTGTTAGCCATGCCCCAGTGAATGGTAAGCACAGGGACCCCATCCTCCCCACTGCCTTAGAAACCTGAGGGTCATTTTTAACTCCTACTTCTCTGCTATGGTTTGAACGTCCCCTCCAAAACTCATGTTGAAACGTAATCCCCAATGTGGCAGTATTGAGAGGTGGGGCCTTTTTAAGAGGCGACTGGATCATGAGGCTCTACTCTCATAAACGGATTAATCCATTTATAGATTAATTGATGAAAGGGCTAATGGATTAATACATTATCATGGGAGTGGAACTGGTGGCTTCGTAAGACAACAACGATAGCTTAGCATCTAGATATGCTCAGCCCCCTTACCATGTGCCACCTCGGGACTCTATAGCAGAGTCCCTACCAGCAAGAAGACCCACACAGATGTGGCCCCTAGAACCTGGACTTCTGAGTCTCCAGAACTGTAACAAATAAATTCTTTTTCTTTATAAATTATCCACTTTCAGGTGTTATCTTATCATAAGCAACAGAAAATAAACTAAGACACCCTCCTTTGCCCCATGTATCCAATTAGTTACAAAGACCTGGCCAAACTGCCCCATAATCTCTAAAATTCTTTCACTTCTCTCCCAACTAGTCACTACTTCTCTTGGCTACTAATCATTTACTACTGGGATTATTGCAAAAGCCTCCTTAACTGACCTCCACGCCTCTGCTGTTAGTTCTCCAATCTTTTCTGGCTGTAATGTGAAGAATATTTGTGTTTTCTAAAAAAGAAAATCTAATTATTAGCCTTAGATGGCCTGGCCCCACCTTCTTCCCCAAATAAAATACAAACTCATTAGCATAAAATAGTAGGCCCTGCATGATTTGCTTTACTTACCTCTCCTGGCTCTTTTCTTTTCCTCTCCTTGCAGTCTAATGCTTCTGGCATACTGAATTTCTTTTACATTTTCAAATGTACCATATTGTTTTCATAAATACTTGGCACAACCTACCTCTTTCAAGCCTTATGTTGGCTTATGACTACACAACCTTCAAGTTTTAGCTTAAAAGTTCAAGGATCTGTCCTGACCTCCCATGTGCTCTTATAGCACATTTTATTTCCTCCCCCACAGCATTAACTACACTGAATTGTCACTGCCTGATTGTTTCTATCCTCCTCTGAACTATAAGCTGTGGGACAGCAAAATGTTTTTGTGTCTCTGGTTGCTTAGCCTAGTGTCTGGCCCATAGCTGATGCCCAGTAAATATTTTCAGAGTTCATGAACACAAACTGACTTTGGAGTTAAATCTACATTTCAATTCTGGTTCTGTCACTTATTAGCTACTGTGATCCTTGAACAAATTATTTAACCTCTCGTAAGCCTAAATTTTCTCATTTTTTCTTCAGGAATAATAATTCCTATCTTGTAAAGTTGCAAGAATTAACTGATATCATATGCAAAGCAATCGGCACATACCCTAACAAAAACAGGTGTTTGCATTAGTTAAGACTTCTGGCTGCAAGGAAAAACTCTGACTCGAGGTAGGTTAAACAAAAAGTGGAATTATTATAAAGATTACAGGAGTGTCTCATTGAATTCAAGGTCATAAGAGAAAACCAGAAGCAGAAACCTGAGTACTAGAAATTTATAATAGTTTGTTTGTTCTCTCTTTCTCCTAATCCCTCTATCACCCCCTGCCTTTCCCATATCCTCTCCCCTCCCCAACTATTCCTCCCAACCCACCCCCATGTCTCCTCCATGCCCTCCATATGTTTGTCTCTCTGCATCTTTCATCTTTGCTACTACGCTCATCTGCTTCTCTTCCGTGGCCCAATGACTTTTTCGGCTCCTTACTTCACATGCCTGCCAACAGTTCCAGAGTTATGTTCTTCATTTTAGAGCTAGACTGAGGGACTCTAAGTATCAATTCCAAATTCCTAAAGGACTTTGGTCTGCCTTGGGTCAGCTGGCCCTTTCTGGGATCCCAAGAAGCAGGATCACTGCTGGAACATGGCAGATCCCATTTTTACCAGAAGATGGTGGGAAAGGTCCTAAAAATGAGAAAGTCTAGGCAGTCAAAACATTTAAGGCTCACTACTCCATCTATTCAGTAAAAATGATTACTATTTCAAGAGAATTATTTTACTTAAGTGAATTAGCTACAATAAGAATATATTAGCAATTAGTCACCAGTTTAAATTTATACTTTTATGATTTGAAATTTTATATTAATGGAAAATGTGTGATGATATCAACATAGAACATGCAAAAAGGATTTTTTTTTCCTCATTAATTTTTTTTTTTTTTTTTTTTTTTGAGACAGAGTCTCACTCTGCTGCCCGGGCTAGAGTGAGTGCCGTGGCATCAGCCTAGCTCACAGCAACCTCAAACTCCTGGGCTCAAGTGCTCCTTCTGCCTCAGCCTCCCGAGTAGCTGGG
>CAUYRT010008476.1:0-71948 GCA_963574885.1 Lepilemur ruficaudatus | reverse complement strand
CATCTTTTAAATGGGTGGATTTTATAGCATATAAATGATATCCCTGTAAAGACGTTTGGTGTTTGTTTGTTTTAAAAGCCTTTCTGGTTTCTGGGCAGAGAATAAACTTAGGGCAGCGAGAGAGGAAGGAGGGAGGCAGGTGGCTTGTGGGGTCTCCCAGGCCTAAGGGGACAGGGGCCGGGGCTTGGTAGGGGTGAGGGGTGGAGAGAGGTTGGACGAGGCAGGGATGGACGGGGTCAGAGGTGGACGGTGAGAGGAAGCACAGCGTCAGCTCTGGCCTGGAGCTCGGTAGCTAGTGGCACTGTCCTCACACAAGGCAGCCTGGCGGGTTGAGATGCCCGTGAGCTGCCCTCATGGAGACGCGGCAGCGCTGGGTGAAGGAGGCAGCTGCGTGTGCGGGTCTGGAGCTGTGGGAAGGTGGGGCGTGGGCTATACATTTGGGAGTTGCCAGTCTAAACATGACATTTAAAGTCTCAGGATTCAATGAGACCATCAAAGGAGAGAGAAGAGAAGAAGCCTTTGGCCTGTGGGCCACAGATGCCACTGTGCCTTGGAGTATTGAGTGGCTTTGGCTGGATTCACGGGCATGGGGCTGCGGCTGTGATTAGCCAGGAAATAGATTAATTTTCGAGGTCGTGACAGGCTTGGCTTGGCACTCATACTATCCAGGCTGGCAGAGAGATTTGTTTCCTGGGGTCAGGAAATGCCCCTGGGCCTCTGCCCAAATGGACGGCTGTATTCTCGGCATCGTGGTGCAGTGGCCCTGGGTCATCTCGCCTGGCTGCCCACTGGTCGCCTGGGGCCTCTGCACCAGACCAACACCCAGGGCCAACCCCCAGCCAGTTGGGGGAAAAAGGGACATTTTTACAAGCTCCTCCGTGATTCTGATTCACAGCCAAGATGGAGAAAATGGAAAGACAGCTGAGTTCCACACGAGCTACAAAAAATGAGTCTGACATTTGGGGACCTTCAAATGGTCAGTGGTAGGCCCAGGCAGATGGCGCTGGATGAACTGCCCTGAATTCTGCTCCTCTTGTCTTGTATGTTTTGAACTGGGGCCAGGGGCAGGGCGATCAGCCATCCTGGCCTGCTGAGGGCCGACTCGGCTTCTAGGGCGTGGGATACTCGGTGCTAAAAGTGGGAAAGTCAAAACCGGGATAAGCTGGTCACCCACACAAGGGAGGGACGTGTCTCAGGCTGCATCTGAAATGCTTTATTTCTTAAACTCTGATCTGAGCTGTGCACTTTAGAGGTTTTAACCATGAATGGGTGGAAGAGGGCTTCATGGGCTGGGCACAGTGGCTGACGTCTGTAATCCTGGCCCTTTGGGAGGCTGAGGCAGGAGGATCACTTGAGCAGGCCAGGAAATTGAGACCAACCTGGGCAGCATAGCGAGACCCCATCTCTACAAAAAATTTAAAAATTAGCTGGATATGGTAGCATGTGTCTGTAGTCCCAGGTGCTGAAGAGGCTGAGGCAGGAGGATCATTGAGCCCCGGAGATAGAGGTTACAGTGAGCTATGACAGCACCACTGGGATCCAGGTGCCCAGAGAGATTTAACAGAGGCAGAGGCAAGATCTCAGGGAGCTGAGGTCCATGACACCAGTGGGTGGTGGCAGTCAAGGCTGTTGGGGTGGTCCCCTTGGTGATTCAGTGAGCTCTGGACAGGGAGTGTCAAGGCCACAAGGTGATCATGGTTGGGACCCAGGTGAGAGAGAGGAAGGCCCTCAGCACCCGACCGGAAGCACAAAGAGAACGACACAGCAAAAGGGGGCGCAGCAGGGTGGGCTTAGGGAGAACCAGGCCAGTGGGGGACACCCACGGAAGATCGTCTCCTGGTTGGACTTGCCCATAGGGGAGGGGTGGCGGTAGACAGAAGAGAATGTTTGAGCAGTATTTGCTTTCAGTAGACCCAGAACTCACTGCCTTCATACCTGCCACAAATCCAGAAGGTTCCAAAGGGGAAAGAAAGGAAGGCCCTAGACCCCATAAACAGCCTTGGCTCGCACACACTAGTGAAAGGGAAGGGCCACGTTAGGAGGCAGCTTCAAGGTTTTAAAAGCACAGTCGGGCCGGCTTGAAAAGAGCGGGGGCGGGGAGGGAGGGACAGAGGGCAGAAGGCCCGAGGCTCCGTCCGCAGCTATAGGCAGAAGGGTCGGAGGAAAGGTCCCGGGTGCCCTTGAAGTCTCCCGGGCTCCTCAGAACCCGGGAACAAAAGCCGAGGCGAGGCCCAGGCGGAGGAGCGGAGGCGGAGGGCACTCGGTCCTCCCTGCGCTCTGGGGCGCGGGTCTCAGAAGCTTCCACGTGGGAATCTGGGAATGGTTTTCTACTGAGACAGATGTGAGGGGAAAGAGGATTCCTGGGTCTCTCCACTCGAAGGCAGAGAAAACGTTCAGAAATGTAAAGTGGGTCACCTCATGGCCTGCTGGAACCCCTTCCTAGCTTCTTGCTACTCTCAGATTAAAACTAAACTCCGTCTTAGTCTCTTTTGTGTTGCTATAACTGAATACCACAGATGGGGTCATTTATAAAGAAAAGACATTTATTTCTTACAGTTCTAGAGGCTGAGAAGTCCAAGGTCAGGCTGAGGGCTTTGGGCTGTGTCATCCTGTCGTGGCAAAGACAGAAGTTCCAGCGCGTGTCGGGGAGTGAGCGGACAAGAGAGGGCCAAACCGGCGTTCATACCAACCCTTTTCTGCGACGACATCAACCCATTCACGGGCTGGGCCCTCATGGCCTAATCACTTCTAAATAGGCCGGTCACACTTCTTGATACCATAAATGTCAATTACATTGCAACATGGGTTTTGGAGGGGACATTCAAACCACAGCACACTCTTACCCTGGCCTGCCAGGCACTGCGGGACAGAGCCCCTTCTGCCGACCTCTTCTGACCCACAGGACAGCACCCTCCGCTGCCCGCTGCCTTCCTGTTCCTCAGAGGCACCAACCCTTTCCTACCTCTGAGCCTTTGCGCTCACTGTTCCCTCTGCCTGGAAGGCCCTTCCCACAGACTGTCACAAATGTCAGCTCGCTGGGGGCCATCTCTGACGTCCCATTTCCTGAACTCCTCCTGGCACTGTCATCTGTCCCCCACTGTGGCATCCCCGCACTCACCTCCCCAGCACTCATCTTGCTGACATGCTGCGTTTCTGGTCCTGGCCTCCCACCCTGCACTAGCCTGGAAGCCCCACGGGGCAGGACTCCTTGTCTTCCTCCTCCATCGCTGTGGCGTTAGCGCCTCACCCACTGCCTGGCTGGGAAGAGATGGTTAATGGTTACTTGAGTTACAAAGGCTGGAGGGTTCCAGAACGGTGGTTGGGAAGCAGCAGTGATCCCATAGCACAACCTCAAGAACTTGCTAAACAGAGAAATGCAGAGAGAAGAGCGAGTCTAGTGAGTCATGGACTCGTTACTCACATGGGGTCCCCTGCTCATGGGTTGGAGGCTGTGACCCCAGACAGGGCCCACAGTCCAGGGTGCCAGCACCTGGGTGCAAAGAGGACCTAGATAGTACAAACGTGGACTTGCCACCTGGAGAAGGTGGCCCAGGCAGGTCCTAAGACCTGGGAAAGCCACAGTTGGAATTTTGTAAGTTGTGCAAGAGAACGGAAGCAGCCATCTCTCTTGAGAAGCAGCCCCCTGGGACAGCTAAGGCCCACATCTTCTCCTTTCTCCACTCCGCTCTGCCTCTGCTCTGGTCCCTGGCTGGCGAGGACATCATGGGTCTGGATTATAAAGGTTCCGGGAGCACCCTTTTGCTGAGATAACTGCCGGAGGGAACGGAGTCTGCTTGTAGTTTCTAACCTCAGGCTGGTGCTGGGATTCTTCACGTCCCATCGAGTGAGACTGTGGAAGAGCCGGGTGCTCTGTGGACGTGGGGTCAGGTTAATTCGCCAGTGATGCAGGAGATGGCTCAGGAGGCAGCTGCGGGAACCCTGGCATCCGAGGGGCTCTGATGCCTCAGGAGGCCCCAGTCAAGATTGAGCAGAATGAAAATGGAGGGAGGAAGGGTTTGGACGTCAGTTTCTTTGGATTTCAGTTTTCATTGTGAAGATTTTATATATTTAAAAATTTTTTTGAGTGGAGAGTGTTCCTGTATCCAAAAGTGGGGCAGTTTTCCTTTCTTATCTGGTTCGTTGCAGAACATCTGGTGAGCCAGCCGAGGGGGAGGCTGGAGTCCCTGCGGCAGGCAGCAGGCCCGGGGAGCCGCCGCCCTGTGGGCTGGGTGGCTGGGAGGTGGCCCAGGGTGTCAGTTACCGACTGCCGCATCAGAGTCACCTGCAGGGCTTGTCAAAGACACAGACTGCAGGGCTGTCCCAGAGCTGCTGATGCAGCAGGTCTCCTGTGGGACCTGAGAATTTGCATTTCCACCAAGTTTCCAGGGACTGCTGGGGCTGCGGGTTCCACACTCTGAGAACCGCTGGACTCATGATTACCCGGTTCTGAACCATTCTTCTGTGGGCCAAAGCAGAGCTTCCCACCCCGGGTCTCAGGGGAACTCCCAAGGGAGTAGTGACCAGCTGGTGAGAGGCCTCATGGGTCAGGGCAGGATGGTCTGGCCATGTGGCTGGTCCCCAAGAGAGACAGCCATGCCCCCAGGTGGCTGCAGGGTTGGCTGGGAAATCCAGAGGCGTAGAGAGGAAAGTCAAGGTGTGAGTGTGCGTTCGTGGGTGTGTGTGGGTTTGCATGTGTGAGTGTTCATCTGCAAGTGGGTGTGTGCACGTGTGTATGAGTGTGAGTGTGGTAGGTGTGTGACCCCTTTTCTTCTACGCTGCATCCCAGCCCCTGGACTGGGGAGATGTCACTCCCCACTTAGAGAGCGACAAGCGGGTCTGGCCTGTCTCCCGGCTCTCTCCATGGGACAAGGGGGGACTCGTGATTGGTAAACTGGGAGATTCCTGACAGCCCCGTGGCATTAGCCAGGGGAAAGGGAGTCACTGCTCTGAGAAAAGGGCCACTTGACTACTGTACTGCATCTCTCTGGGACCTTCTTGTCTGTTAGTGGAAAAAACTCCCTTCCCTCCCCTCCCACACTTTCTGGAATCTGCAGTCAGCCCACAGACCAGACCAGGACAGCCCACAGAGATGCTGCGATAAAACTGGTGATCACTTTCCCCACCTGGTTCCTTGTGTCCACTCTCGACTGGCTGCAACTCGGAGGGAGGGCTGCTGTGTGGTTAATCCCCAAGTCTTCAGCACAGATATTTCTGTCTCTAACATGTTGGGGACACAAAGGTGAGAAGACGAGGTTCCAATTGACCAAGAGCCCTCAGTCTGTGGAGGAGAGGCTCGTGCAAACCTGGGTTGGCCCCAAGTATGGTAGGGGCCCGGGTAAAAGGCATTTTGTGTTATTGTTCTTTAGAGACAAGGACTTGTCTGCCGCCAAGGCTGGAGTCAGTGGTGTGATCATAGCTCACTGCAGCCTCAAATTCCTGGGCTCAAGCAATCTTCCTGCCTCAGCCTCCCAAGTAGCTGGGACTACAGATGTGGCACAATGCCTGGCTAATTTTTTTTTTTTTTTTTTTTTTTTTTAGTTTTTGTAGAGAGGGGGTCTCACAATGTTGCCCAGGCTGGGTAAAAGGCATTTTTAAGCCTGTGTCAAAGGAGGGGCAGGAAGGAGTCAGGGAAGGCTTCCTGGAGGAGGCGACATTGAGGGAAGCCTGCAGGAGTGAAGAGGACTTTGGTAAGCTTACCTGGGGACAGAGTTTAGGAAGGAGGCACAGCACATGGAAAGGCATGGAGATGTGTGAGAACATGGGGAGTTTCCAGCTTGGCTTCTAAAAGAAAAAAATCTCTGAGATATTTGCACGTTTTTCCAGGTTAGGTTTTTCCATTCCCCAGAGCACTGTAGGCTTCTGGGAAAAACATCTCAGTTATCATTGTTTTCACTTAGACCAGGGTGGGGGTGGGCATAGAATTTGTTGTCCGAATGAGGCACTTTTCATTATTAAAAGGGGGTATTATTAATTATTATGCAGAACAACAGGTTAAAACTAAACTGCCATGAGCAAATGTCATGAGTGGGATGGTCACCCTGGATTTTGGGTCATCTACACGAGGGTGGAGTAGAAGGAAGGTGTGAGGCACGGCAGGGAGTCCCAGGCAGGCCTCCGTGGGGGCTGTCCAGAGGCCAGGAACAGCTGTTTGACCTGAGCAAACTTCTTGAAGCCTTAGTTCCCTCCTCTGTAAATGGGGGTGCTATCTTTCCCTGCCCCTCTAAAGTTGTAGGAAGGATTTACCAGGGAATCTGTGATGAGGAAAAACAAACCGGACCTCAAATATCCCCCACAGTAGAGATGCCTCTCTGCCAGATTCCTGGGCAGGCTCTCAGCATCTCCCTTCAGTCCTTGGCCCTGCCCAAGGTGCCCCCCACCCCAACAGGCTAGTCCCTGGAAGACCTTAGACAACCAACAAATCTTCATCCCGATTTCCGTAGTTGCAGGGCTAATGGCAAAATGCTCGCTTGATGGGAGAAGCAGAAAGCGTTCAGATTTATTGCTTGGAGAGTTTGGTTTGTCTCCTGGGCCTGGTTGATGCAGTTTCCTCCAAGTTTAAGAGCATTTTGTTTAAAAAGAAAAATTTTTGACAGCAGTATTTTGCCTCACATTTGTGCAAGGTTTTATAGTTTACAAAGAGGTTTACACAAGAACAATAACAATCATCGCTATGTATTGAGTTCCTACATGGGGGGCGGTGCTCAACCCTTGAAACCACTCTTTCTTTCCAGGGATGGAGAAGCAGAGGCTCAGAGAGGTTAAGGGGCTTGTTCAAGGCCACACAGCCCAGGGAAAGGGCAGGCAGGTCCATCTGATTTCAAAGGTGCCACTCTGCCCCTCTTGCCTTCACCCTGACCTAATGCACACCTAGCTGCAGATAAACAGTAAGTGAGAAAAAACAAAACAAAAACTTGAGGCTTGTGCTGAAAACAGAGGCTGGAATGAGTATAAAAATAACCAGGTATGTTCAAGGGAATCTTTGTGTCCCCAAACAATATGTTTTGTGCTAAGATTAGTTTTGTAATGATGCAGGCGGTGGAGGGTCTGGTGAGGTATGAGCAGGGTACTCATTTTCTAAGTTCTAATTCTGTGCTGCTCAAAACGGCAGCTAGGGCTGGACATAGTGGCTCATGCCTATAATCTCAACACTTTGGGAGGCCAAAGTGGGAAGATTACTTGAGCCCAGAAGTTTGAGACCAGCCTGGGCAACATAGTGAGACCCCATCTCTATAAAGAATAAAAAAATTAGCTGGGTGAGGTGGCATGCCTGTGGTTCCAATCACTCAGGAGGTTGAGACAGGAGGATCACTTGAGCCCAGTAGTCCGAGGTTACAGTGATATATGATCAGGCCCCTGCACTTCAGCCTGGGCAAAAGAGTGAAACCCTGTCCCAAAAAACAAACAGGCCAGGCGCCGTGGTTCACGCCTATAATCCTAGCACTCTGGGAGGCCAAGGTGAGTGGATCGCTCAAGGTCAGGAGTTCAAAACCAGCCTGAGCAAGAGTGAGACCCCCGTCTCTACTAAAAATAAAAATAAATTAATTGGCCAACTAAAAATATATAGAAAAAATTAGCCGGGCATGGAGGCGCATGCCTGTAGTCCCAGCTACTTGGGAGGCTGAGGCAGAAGGATTGCTTGAGTCCAGGAGTTTGAGGTTGCTGCGAGCTAGGCTGATGCTACCACACTCTAGCTGGGGCAACAGAGTGAGACTCTGTTTCAAAAAAACAAACAAACAAAAAACAACAAACAGAAAAACCCCAGCAGTAACCATACATGGCTATTTAAATTTAATTAAAATGAAATAAAATTTAAAATTCAGTTCCTCTGGTGCACTCGCCACATTTTAAGTGCTCAAGATCCACATGTGTCCACCCTACTGGACAGCACTGTGCTAAGCCACCAGCAGCCTGCTCCTGTCTTATCCTGACTGTCTTGGAGGAAGGGGAGCCGTGACACAGTGATAGACACACCTGTTTCAAGATAGGCCCCTCTGCAGTCAAGGCACCTATAGATGCCAGCCCAACACCTGTGACCCTCAATGTCACTCTGGAGTAGTTACAGCTCCAGGGATGCAAATAAAAGGCAGAAGCCAAAGGAGTGGCCACTAGCCGAGGCCTTGCTCCTCAGAATGTTGCCCAAGGACCGGCAGCATTAGCATCTCCCGGGAGCTTGTTAGAAAAGTGGAATCTCGGGCTCCATGCCAGGTCCACTGAATACAAACCCGTATTTTAACAAGATCCCCAGGTGATTCCTGTGCACATTCAAGTTTGAGAAGCTCTGACTTAAGAGACAGGCTGAGCAAGAAGAAAATGCTGCTCCAAATATAGGAAACCAAACAGATATTTTCAGATCCAAAAAATAGCATCCCCATAGTGCATGATTAAGCATTAGTCACAGAGAGCTGAGCGTCTCTGTGCCACGTGATCAATGACCATCCTTCCAAGGACAGACCCTCAGGGGGAAAGCCAGGGATGGGTGGGGGGCAGAGAACTGGCCCATCCTCCAGCTCCAGCACCTCCTCAAACCACAATGGGGTCACCCTCCCCAGAGCAAAGTGAACAGAACTGAGAATCACATCTTGGATCTCAGGGATGCCGCCTTTAAATCAGATTTTCCACTTTTCTTGTCTTCCCAGTGCCTTTGGCTGGTCTGAACAAACACACGATCATTTACAGGGCGGCACCTAGGAAAGGACCGTGTCTGCCCCTTCTCTGGCACGTGATGTCCCGCAGGTCTCAGTGCCTGGAGCCAGGTGTTGAGGAAGTTTTCTGGGAAGGAGCCGGCATCGCGCCCATCTATGAAGGAAACAGATGCAAAAGGTGGTTCCATCCTCAGCGAGGGCGAGGATGAGGCTTAAGACGAGCCTGGCAGCTACACGCCAACCCCCAGCTGGGGAAGGGGAGGCTGCTCCAGGGGTGAGTTCGGGGTTCAGCTTCTGTGGCCTGCTGAGCTTTCTCCTCCCTTCAGTGAGGATGACTCATCCCTTAATTCCTGTCTCCTCTCAGCCTACCTTGGGTCTTACTTATTTTTATCCCTGGAATGGAGTTAAGTTGCCAAAAGATGATATTTCTCTACCTGCAAGGGCCCTCCTGGAGGATAAATTTTAAAATATTCATTTTTACACTTTCCTCCTAGCAATAAAGCAGAGGATGGGAATGCTGGGGAGGGAGAGGGGAGGAGGACAGCGATATGGGGACAGCGACATGGGCCCAGCGGGGGAGCCTGGGGCCACAGGGAACTGCAAAGTGGCTTTGAGACAGAGAGACATTCTAGGACTTGATTCTAAGGAAACATTGGACAAGGGAGAAAAGAGGAATGGTTAAGTATGCTTTTCATAACTCTATAATACTGAAAAAAATCAAAGCAAACTGTAAACAGTCCTGCTGTTTTTGCCTATCCAGCCTGCAGTTCCCTTATTTTGGTAACAAACCTCATGTTTTTCCTCCCCGGAACAGTCAGTCGTCCGTTTCACAGGGTCTTGGTGGGTCTGTCAGTCCAGATGCCCGGTCCTGCCCTTGGCTAAGGTGGGCACGTGACCCAGGCCGGGCCAAATGGAAAGGAGACCCAGTAGGCTCTGTAAACATCTGGATTCAGCCATCCTAATGGGGCTGCCTATTGGGGCTGACCCCTGGTTCTAGCAGCATCCCTGGCCAAATCCTTTCTATTCTTTCTTGAGGTCTGGCTGTTCACGCGTATCAATAAATTCTTTTTGTTGTTGTGGTTGCTGCTGAAGTTGACAGAGTTGGTTTCTATTATTCGTAATTAAGATCCTGAATGGACACAAACCCCAGGTGCCCAGCCACGACAGCTCAGATCAACAAAGCAGATGTGCAATACGACGCAAGCAGGCACAGCGATAAGAGCATATTTGTTGGCGTGGAAAGAGGTTCACAGAATACAGTTAAGTGCAAAAGCAGATTATAAGAAAACAGTATATATGGCATGATATTAATATTGTGTTTGCAATATATACATATATTCTACATATGTATATATTCTATATATTCACAGAAAAAGGCCTAGAAGGAAATAGAACTACTCATTCTGGAGGGCAGGATGGAAAATGATTTTTCTTTCTGCTTATCTTTACTTCCTGATCTTTCTACGATGTTTCTGTAGTGAGTTTTGCTGTTTTTTTTTTAAGCGTGTACAGGTAGGTCACGGGAACCACACCTTCATGCTGCCCATCAAGATGCAGTGACTGTTTACTGAACACCACGGTTCCTGCCACGGGGCCGCTCGCCAACACCTCTGCTCAAGAACATTCTGGGGGTGTCTGAGTCTCCAGAACAAGGAGCACACGCTCCCTGCACCCAGAGCACCGGCAGCATCCACTTGTTCTCACAGCAACATGTGAGGTTCTCCCTCTGCTGATGGAAAAGAGCCCAGAGAGGTGAGGTGACCTGCCTGGGTTCACACAGCAGGGATTCAAAGCTGGGTCACCTGGCCCACAGCCCCAGGGGCTACTAAAGTTTAGGAAGAGAGCCAAAATGCAGCAGCTGAGCACAGGGAAGCGCTCAACATTCCCCCTCGGCTTCAGCTGTGTGGACAAGCTGTGGACACACTGGGTTGAGGGGAGAAGCTCTTGTGTCAGTGCAGGGGCCTGAAGTCCTTGCTCTGCACACGGCCTCCGTGTTCCAGGCCCGTCCCCGGGAAGCAGGCGGTGGGCCCTGCAGGGTGGGAAACGGGGCCACATCATGCAGGGGTGGCTTCCTGCTGGACACTCTTCCTGCTGCTACTTCTTATCTCCTAGGTCTTAGCTTGAAGGTCACCTGTCCAGAGAGGTCCCCCCAATCCCCTGAGGCGGGCCCTGGCCATTCCCTCCTCAATCTCGTTTGTCTGTTTTGTGGCATTTCCTACAATGTGCAGCCACTGCACTTATCTGTCAGTTTACTTACGACCTGTCTCTCCCCACCGACTGCAGGCTCCTGCTTGTCCCGCTCTCAGCTGTGGCCCTGGCCTCCAGCCTGGAGTCTGGTCCGTTGCAAGCACTTACCAAGAATCTGCTGACCGACGGAGCAGATGCACACGCAACTGGGGTGGCCGGGCAACTGCAGGGGCCAGGCGCGCCTCTGCCTTTTACTGGGTGTGTGACCTCAGGCAGTTGCTGCTCCGGGGCCTCTTCCAAATCTCAACCCAAGTCCACCTGAAGGATTGGCCTCGAGCTTCCTGAATAGGTTAGGACCAATTTAAGGGAAGGTAACAGAAGTTGAAATTGTTTACTAAATTATACCTTAAATCAACTGTGGGTTGATGTTTCTTTCTGATGATAACATTGCAATGGTTTCCCCAGGAGTCACTGATGTGCAATGAGCCCAGTCATATTTCTTATTCAATAAACTCTTTTATTCTGATTCACAGATTTCTCCATTACAATAATGAAAATAGCACTAGTGATTTGCAACACTTAGGCCCAAATCAAAGGGGAACCCCTCCTCAAATTATAAAGTAAATGACACATAGTTGGGCATGGAGTAAAGGTGGGGCAAAAGGCATTTAAAATATAGATAATGGGGTCAAGACTTCGTGTATATGTATCAGAGTGACACTGTTTTAGAAAGCACATGATTTTGAAAACTATAATTGTGATAAAACTCAACTATAGAGAAAAGACAAAATCAAGCAAAAACAAAAACCCCAAAACCAAAAGGAAGCAAATCAGATATGTGGGTAGATATGCAAACCTCCGGTCCTTCGGCCCTGGGATGGCAAGTGAGTGGGCTCCATAGGAATTCTCCATAGAAAGAATGTCTGGGCCTGTGTGGCCATGGCCCTTGTCTGACATCGCTGCGTCTCCAAGTCCTGACTCCTCACAGAGGAAAAGAAGTTGCTTGTCTGACACATCTGCTCAGGGGCTGCCCGAGATGGGGCCTACGTTCCCAATCCCTTTGAGAACAGTCCCAAATCCCGAAAGGGCAAGGCATCCCTGTGGTGGCCCCACGAGCGGTGGGGAGATGGGGTCAGTGCCTGTCCTATGTCCTGCCGGAGCTGTCTGAGTGGTTCACTGGGAGCGGGTGGGCCTCGGTGTTGAACACCCAGTCTTCCAGGGAGAGCACGTCATCTTCAGAGAACAGAAGATAGAGATACCTGTGCCCCGGGCAGGGCAGGGAAGCAAAACACAGCCTGTCAGTGCCCTGGGGAAGAAGGGTGGGCCACGGGGAACACATCTCAGGGCCTCTGTGATGGGCCCACAGCTAAAGTTGGGGGCCCCAAGACCCCAAGACTGCTCGGAGGGCTAGTCCTGGGGAAGGACGCTGTGGATGGCCTTGAGCTTTGGGGTCAGAGGGACCTGGTTTCACCTGGCTCTGCCCCAAGCCTCCACCCTCCTACTGCTTCACCTGCCTGGCCCTGTGTGAGATCCCTGCCAGGGGCTACATTCTCCTTCCTTGTGGAGTGGCCTGAGTACTGCACCAGCCCCGCTCCACCCAGGAGACCCTCCTGTCAAGTGCATGTTAGGGCAGGAGTTGTGACTCCAGCACACCAGTGTCCAGGCCATGGAGATTTTTTTTACTAAAAGGAACTGACCACTCCAACCCATCCCAAAGCATTAAAGCACAAAGGGCTTGCCTGGGGGAACAGCAAGAAAGTGGGGTAGCCAACTCCCACCCCAAGAAAGCAAGTTACCACTGTTCCCATTTTACAGATGAGGACATAGTTGCATAGAACTTAAGTAACCAGCACAATGACACAGTTCACACTCAAGGGCGTAGGATTCCAGCCCAGCCTCACTCCCTGAGTGGCGACACTGGCTGGCCCAAGGCTCAGCCCTGGGGTGCAGCTCTCTGGATCCCAAGCCATCTGTCCCTTTTGGGGTCCTGTCCTGTGACCACAGAAACTGGCTGTGGGGGAGGGTAGGGACCACTGACCTGTGCTCTTCCCATCCTGCCGCACCTAGGAAAAGCCCACATCACCCTCTGGAAAGAACACTGACCAGGTCCCAACTCACTTTAGTGTCTCCGCTAGAAAGAAGCTCTGCTGCTTGTTGTCGTGGTTGGGGGTGCTGTTGTACACATCTTGGATCCCGGAGAAACCAGCTTCTGTCCGACAGTGTTTCTCCAGGGCCTGAGGGAAAGGAAGGCCGCCTTAGCAGGGGGAGAGGAGAGGGCCCCCCGCCCCCCCAAGACTTGTGCCTGCCCAGTGGGCCAGAACTCAAAAACAGACAGGTCCCCTGGCCCCGCGGCTGGGGACCCCAACATTTGTGAGAGCAGAGGCCAAACTGTTCTTCCGGGCTCAACCACCCTGTCCCTCTGCCCACCTCCGAGAACTCAGTCCTGATGGGCTGCCTGCCTCACACGCTTTGCCTGGTTTGGACTTAGGAAGCTTCTAAGAGGGGACCGAGGTCAAGGAAGGCCACAGGTGAGCTTCACGGCCTGGGACGTGGGGAATGGGCTTGGCACACCCAGGGATTCTCTGAAGTCTTGCATCCTGGGTCCGAGGCACGTGGGCCACCAGCTGTCTGCCCTTTGTATATAAATGCAATTTTTACCCACTGGAGGGTCTTTGGGCTAGGCACAGGAGTATGAAACACTTGGCCTTGGAAGGTTGAGAACCAGGGCCTCAGGGAAGCGGGCAGACTCTGGCCAGCAGCCTCGCCAATGATCTGTGCGGCCCCTGGGCCCTGCTGGGCTTGGTGTTCTGAGCGTGTGGCTCCCAGGATAGCCTGTACTTCCCAGAGCAGGCGGTGCCTTGTCCGCCTCAGACTGTGCATGGGGCGTGGGATGCAGAGAAGGCTCAGCATCTATCAAGGAACCTTCTGGAATCCCCACACCTGCCTTTGACACCTACCCCAAAAAAGGCCATGAGATTTCCAGTGAGGTGTTGGGGGCTGAGGAGAGGGTGGGCCGTGTGGGCTAGTAGGGACTGGGCGGTGGGGGCATTCCTGGGAAGAAGAGGGAGGTGACGGTGAGCTGCTGGCATTTGAGAGGAGAAATCCCAAGTGATTTATGAAGGGTTCAGGTCAGGAAAGCAGGGATAGTGGTGGCCACACGGTGCTCTAGGCAGCTGCCCAGCCTTTGGCCCCCTCTGTTTGCTGAGTCTTGGACGCTGGCCCCAAGGCCATGGCACTTAGAACCCAGTTGGGACCCTTGGCACCTTGAACCTTACCCAGAGGTCAAGCTGGCTTCGCCTTCCTCTCCTTACCTGAGCTCGGGGGTTTGGGATCCTTTCTGTGTGTCCTCAGGGGCACCCAGCTACCCGCCCTCGGGGACCACTCACCATCACCACTTCCCAGCCCCACTCCCTGTACATGGGGTCGTGGGTCTGCCGCCACAGGTACATGTAGCTCTCGACCACCTCAGGCCGGAGGATGTAGTAGCTCTCGCTCAGGTGCGTGGCCACTGCCTCTCTGCCGGAGTTAAACCAGAAGGCCTCGGGCCCGAGTTTGGTATCTGGGGGAACAGCCAACCAGAAGGCCCGGGTCAGACCTTCCGCCTCCTGCTTTAGGAGAGATTTCATTGCCTGGAACCCTGGGCCAGGGCAATGGTTAGTGATGTGTTAGGATGGGGCAGGCCCTGCTGGCATTGCCCCATAAGGCTGCGCTGGGCCGACACACAGCTTCTCTCTTAGCCTAGGCTGGCCAAAGCAAGACCCTTGAGGCTTCAAGAATTTTGCAGTTTTGGGCTCTGGGAATGCAAATGAGCTACTCAGCAGTCTGGGAAGACAGAAGTTTGAGCAATGTTCCACAATTTATTTTGAGACACTAGCAAGAGGTTAGCTAGAACTTAGCCAAGAAAGCGTTTCAGTTTTAAATGTTTGGAAAACAGTGGGTTAAACAAAGTGATAGGGCCTCATGTCTACAGGGCTTATCAGATCCGTTAGGATGTCAATACGCAATGATGCTTCTCCACAGACGCTTTTTCTTAGAGAATTGCTTCTAACCTTCCAGACTCAGCCTTCCTGAGCTGACAGTTTGGGAAACTGCTGAGGTGGAGATGAAGGGAAGACTTGGCCAGGAATGCACTGAATAAAGAGGGCCCTCCCTATGAGGTCTTGGTTTTGTTTTTGTCATTGCTATGTTGGTCTTTGGGCAATGTGCTGTCATTCTTGTTTTCTGCACGACCATGATTATAACAACCACTGCAGCCACTACTTATGATTTCAAGGGCTATGCTGGGTGCTTCACATACATGATTTCGATCCTGACAAAATGGTTTTTTGCTATGGTAGATGCTATTATCCCTCTTTTATGCATGTGGAAACTGAGCATCAGAGAGGCTAAGTAACTTGCTCAAGGTAACACAGTGAGTCATGACTGAGCTGGGATGTGACCCTGGATCTGAGACCTTTCCCTGAGCTGGACGCTCATGTGCACGCTCTCTCTCTCTGTCCCCTAGGTCTAACCCTCTGGGTTTAACATGTAAGGTGTGTGGGCCAGATCTTCCTCCCTTTAATGCCTGCACATCCTGTCCAGGTCACTTGAGTGCCCAGCTCTGTCCCTAACATGTGCCCTCCCCCTCCCACTAGAGTTCAGAACCTTGAGAGGCCCTGGGTTGCTTTTCCTCATGTGACAGGGGCTGGAACCTTGGAAGCCCTCCCACTCTTCCACGGAGGGCTTCGTGGAAGAGGAATGAGCTAGACCCTGGCTCTTCCAATCTTTTGAAATGGTGCAGCAGCTCCTGGCCACCAGAAAACAGTCATTTTGCCAAGTGGCTAATGGGGTGAGGGCAGGAGCGACCGTCGCAGCCGTTCTCGGGATGAGCCGGGCTGGCAGCAACAATACGCTCTATTAAGCGGCTGTATTTTATGGCCTGGGCTGATTGTCCTAGACAAATAGCGAGCTTTTTATTATTCCTGAGATTTCTTATTTGTTTATGGTCCTGGCAGAGTGAGCTCTTTGAAAAGAATGGAAGACCAGTTTTAAAGACCCATTGCAATTCTCTGACTTCCTGGAAACAGCTCCAGGAGAACCAGCTTCAACTAGAGTGGGCACAGACACACGGCCGTGGCTGCCAAGGGACGCCTGCCGCACTGCTGGCTGGAGGCGGCTGCCAGAGTGTTCTCACGGACCCTCGGCCTCACTCTGGGACCCCTGCCTTGTTATTCCCGTGGAACAGAGAGGAAAATAGAGGCCACCCAGCTGGTGGTGGCAGAGCGGCACTTGAGCCAGGGATATTTACTGCAAACCTTGGGTCTTTTCCTCCAACCAAGGCTGGGGTTACAACTCAGAGTGGTGGGCATCTCGAGGGGCTGTGGAGGGCTGGGGATCTTCCCGAGGGGCACTGCTGAGAGAGGCAGCATGTCGGGAGGAACTGGGCATCAGAAGGCTGGGCTCTAGCCCAGACTCATCTACTCGTGCACAGCGTGACTTTGGCTATGTCACTTCCCCTCTCTGGGCTGACTCAGTTTCTCTGTGTGTAAAATAAGGAGTTGGACTCGTGCTCTTTTACATGACCTCTGACTCTAGCATCTGACAATTCTGTGGTGAGCCCTGTCCAGGTTGGCCAAGAAGCTCCCAAGCTTCCCAGTGGTCTTGGGTCCAAGCGGGTGACTGAGCAGGTAGGTGGTTCCAGGAAGTGGACAGACACTTCATGGAGTGGGGGGAATGTGCTAGGCTCAGGAGTCCAACATCTCTGCCCCAGGGGCTGGACAACCCTTTGCTCTGTGCCCCTGTCATGGGACCTGGGCTGAGTCATCTCTGAGCCTCAGTTTCCTCATCTGTGCTATGCGGTTCAGTGATGATGTGAGTCAAGGGCTGGATAGCACCTGGCACACACAAAATGCTTGATGCATCTTACTATCTCCCCTTCATTTTAGGGTATAATCTCAAGGCCTGGAGAGCACATCCATCATTCAAATCCTACATGACTTCCAAGGGGACACTTCCCTAAGACTATCTGCTCCCTTTAGTCACTGCCACCCTGCTGGTCTTTCCAGTTGTTCCTGGTGTCTAGCCTCAGTCTCTCCTGGTGCCCCTTCCCCTTGCAGGGTTACCTGAGCGGGCGTATGACTCGTGGCACGTCTTGGTGATCTGGGCTGCGAGCTCGCGGTAGTGGGCCCTCTTTTCTTCCTTGGCATCCTCAGCGCCGAGGGCGATCATGCCCCCAGAGAAACAGGCCAGGTGCCCCATCTTGTGGTCCAGAATCCCCCCTCGCCACTCAGCAATGTAGGTCAGCCCCCCGGGAGAGACATTCAGCAAGTAGGTCTCTATTGCCTGGGAGCAAGGTGGGAATTGGGCAAGGAGAAGGGGCGCGGGAGGGCACAGAGAAGGGAGGGGAGAGGATGGAAAATGAACATTTTGGAGACAGCAGCAAGTGCAGCTCTGCTGAGCGCTCCATCCCAGGCAAAGGAGGCCCGTTGCTCTCTGTTGGCAGAGGTGCCCAAGGGGCCACTGGAAGCCCTGTCACTTGCTGAGCAGAGTCTGGTGGCTGCTGGGAGGCTTGGACGGAGGGCAGCTCCCCAGGGCGAGGCTCTCACATGGGCTTTACAATCTTCTACATTTTAAAAAACATTAAAATAAGTTTTAAGATAATTATCATCCCCATTAGATCCTCTGTTAGGATCAAACAACATTCGCTCCTTGGTCTGTGTCTTCCTTTTCCCTCCCGTCAGGGCCCAGGGCTGGTGGACTGGCTGCAGGACCCTCACTGAGTGGCAGATGGGGAGGCACTGACAACGGGCCATGCCAGGGCACCTGTGCCAAGGTGAGGGGAGTGCTGAGGCCTGCAGGGCCGCCTGGCTGCCAGGCCGCAGTCTGCTCTGGGCCTGGCCTGGCTCCTGGGCAGAGCTGGGTCCCCGGCAGCTGCTTGTATCTCCAAGCGTGTGGCGCAGGATAGGGGTGTCAGGGCCCAGAAGCCTGGTTCACAGTTACCAGTCAGTTGTCAACATTTTGGAGAGAACATAGACATCTGAGGGAGATCCCAGGATGCCTCGCACTGGAGCTGCAAACCTGCACCTTCCAGACTGCCTCCCGCAGGTCATTTCCACTGGGGTTAGCCTCAAGCTAAAGCAAGTGTAGCAGAGAGGAAATTATACAACACTGCCTCTGTAAGAATACAACTGAGACAAGCAGATGCAAGGATAAAAAACGAGGCTTTCTAAGACGCTGAGCAAAACACAAGACAGCATAGGCTGGGGACCAACTGGTAAAAGGTTTCAGGGGTGGGGAACCTGTGGCCTTCAGGCCATAAATGGCCTTTTAGATCCGTAAGTGCGGCCTTTTGACTGAATCCAAATTTTACAGAATAAATCCTTTTAATAAAAGAGCAGTGCAAGGAGCTGAGTGGGGAGTCACAGAGCTGGTTCGAATCTCAGCTCTGTAATTTAAGAGTTGGGTTGCTTTGGGCAAGTTACTTCACTTTTCTGAAGATTCACTTTGCTTATCTGTAAAATGGGAGTAATAATTTCTGGAATGGCTATGAGGATTAAAGGAGAAAGTATTCAAAGACTCTGGCTCCATGCCTCCTGCAGGGACCCTATCCCAGGAGGGATTTCAGGCCGGCTGGGCTCTCCTGTGATCTGGCTGCTGCTAAGTGGAGGCAGGTACACTGGATTTGGAGTCAGACCCGTATTTGTGTCCTGGCTCTAACACTTGTTGCTGTGTGACCTTGGGCCTTTCTGGGCCTCAGTTTCATCATCTGTAAAATGGGTGCTGAATAAGAAAAGGCACTTAGGGTGTGTGCCTAGAGGAGCCAAAGTGACCAAAGTGCTCCTGTTCTCCATCTTCTTGTCCGTCCTCCCGTGGCACTCAGGGCTGTGTGAACCTCCCATATCCACCCCAGCTGGACATTGGTCTAACCTGGTGGTTTCCAATCCTAGCTGCCCATCACGATCGCTGTGGGAGCTGGGGCAGGGGTGGGATGGTGGGGTGGCTCCAGCATGGGATTTCTAAGGCTCCTAGGTGATCCTAAGGTGCAGGCAGAG
The DNA here is from genome assembly GCA_963574885.1 of Lepilemur ruficaudatus. Classification (NCBI taxonomy): domain Eukaryota; kingdom Metazoa; phylum Chordata; class Mammalia; order Primates; family Lepilemuridae; genus Lepilemur; species Lepilemur ruficaudatus. Next base: position 53,089 of record CAUYRT010008476.1, on the reverse strand, counting down.
TGAGAATCTTTAAGATGCTGTCACCTGGGCATGGGGCCCTGAGGCTCTGATATAATTGGTCAGGGGTACAGCCTGGACATCAGGATTTTACAACTCCCTAGGTGATTTTAACAAGCCAACAAGGTTGAGACCCACCAGAACATTCTTCAAAGCCCCAAACTTGCCAGAGGCCCAGCCTTTACCCAGGGTCAGAACTGCTCCGGGCTCTTTGCTGGGGAGATCAAATGTGGGGAGCAAAGCCTCTCCTATTCAAAGTCCTCTCCTGTTCAATCAAGTGCTCCCAGTTTCCTTAAATAATTCATGGCCATTTCTTCCCTTGAAACCTCAACTACAGCGTGCCCTGAGGGCAGGAAACCAGGCCGCTCATTAACTTTATGTTTACTCTGCATGGAAAGGCATAAAGGGCCTCTCTCACAGCACACCCATGGCCGCCAGCTCAACACTAACCCTCTGGGGCTCTGGTCTGAGCTCGGCTGAAGCTGACAGCAGGCCAGGGACAGGGCTGAGACTCAGACTGAGCTGGGAGTGGAGTCCCAGAAGCTGCCCCATGACTGAGGTCTCATCCTGGGGAGCTGGGCAGGTGAGCAGGGAAAACTCATCGCCGAGCCCACCGTGTAAAGGGTCCGTGGCTCTAGAGGCCCATTTCAATGTGTGTCTTTCAAGCACTACCATTCCTGGCCAGATTCGTGTGATCAGAGGGTAGAGATCATCTATCCACACAGCCAACTGCTCACATCCATCCCCCATCCACCCACCCATCCGTCCTTCCCTCCATCCACCCTTTCAGCATCCAGGCATTCATTCATTCATTTGTTTACAAAATAGTTACTGCATGCCTATTATGTGACAGGCACTGTTTTAGGAGTGGGGCACACAGGGTGAACAAATAGACAAGACCCCTGATCCTGGATTACTCACATTCTATTTGGGGAAGACAGATAATGAACGAGTAAACAGATCCATGCACATGACAATTTCAGATGCTGATAAACGTGACGAGGAGAATGCACCTGGGTGTGTGACACAGAGGCTGGGCATTTTAGCTGAGCGATGACCAGTACATGGGCCCAGGCATGTGAATGATAGTCCAGGTAGACGGGACATCAAGTGCAAAGGCCCTGGTGGGAGTAGGCCTGGTGTATCTGAGGAAGGGCATGAAGGCTGCTGCTCAGAGCCAAGAGTGCAGAGGGAGAGGGCTGGGGACGAAGTCGGGGTGCTCGCAGGGCCCAGATCAGGAGGGACCTGGTGGGTAAAGGAGGAGTTGGGTCTATTCGAGGTGCTGAAGGAAGAGAAGGACAAACGTTTCCAGTTCTTCCGGCTGCTTCACGGAGAACTGACTTACAGGGCAGGGCAGAGGGGAAGCCAGGTTAGAGGAAATAAGGAGGTAGTTTAGACCAAGGTGGTAGCAAAATAGATCCAACTTGCTCACCTTACTTTATGGGGAGACTGAAGCCCAGAGCCTGCCCAGTGCCTTTTCACTAGTTGGGCTCAGAGGTATCTGTTGATGGGCTGTGGGATCCCCTAACCCCCTTCCCAACAGCTTGGGCTGACTCTCCTGCTATCCTAGTTTCCCCCTGTTCAGAGGGACTCTTAGTCTGCCATCCCTTGTTCATTCCATATCACAGGGACAGACCAGCAGTGGTGCCAGCTCTGCCAGTTCTGTGCTGTGTGGCCTTGGGCAAATGTCTTCCCCTTTCTGGGCCTTGGTTTCCCGTCACATAAAGAGAAGGAGTGGAACTGGATACCCCACTGAAGGTGACCTCTCCCAGCTTGGACGTGCTCATTAGGTCATCATCTCTGGCTTGGCAGGAAGACAGCTAAGGGTCTCACTTTGGCAGCCTCCCCGGGGGGGGTCCCAGCCCACAATCTGGCTGCCTTCTGGGCTCTGATATATTAACTGAGACACAGACACCATGGGGGTGGTGGATTTTGAGCCATGGTTTCTGAATTGACTGTCACTTCCTATGAGACCTTCAACAAATGACTTAACCTCTCTGAGCTTGAGTTTCAAATCTATAAAACATGGGCACTGACATAGTCCCAACTTCAGAGCATTCAGAAGTCACGAATGGGGTGTGAATCATCCAGCTAGGAGGGGACTGTTGTCATTCTTCTCACCAGCTCACCAAGGGGAAGCATGAGCCAGCCTCTGCCCATCTGGGCCCTGCTGACCCCAGCACTTGGGGCCTGCGAGAGAGCTGGTGGCTAATGGCCAATGGCCTATGAAGAATCAAGTGCTCATCTTACCTCCAAGGCTTCATAGTACATATTTTTAGCCTCCATATCTGTCTTGGCCGACATCAACCAGGATTTGATCAAATATTCATAAAAACTGTCCCCGAGTCCTCCAACCGAGACGTGGTCTGTGAGGGAAAGAGGAAAGAATGTGATCTCCATCTGCTGCCAGCAGGGCTGATGGTGTGGGGTGGCTGGCACAGCGGCCTGGGTGGTCACAGTGCTGTGTGTGGGCATCTGACCAGCAGCCACCAAGTCCTGATGGGGCTGAGAGGAAGACTCAGCCGGCAACTGGGAGAGACCAGGGCTGCCTTGAGAGTGGCTGTCCCGTGCAAAAGTGCACGGGCCCATCCAGTGCGTGCCATAAATCATCGCGCTTTAGCAGCCTGAGGGTGCCAGGGCCTATGGTTATTAACTGTAAATGAGTTGCATTTCCTTAAAAAGATAATCGGGTGGCAGGGAGTTCAGAGATTTTTATTACCCACTCACAAACATGGTAATTAATGCTGGGCAGCTTCATAAAAGGCCACGGACAGGAGGAACAAGAGCTTTAATTTAGTCAGCCAGATCCTCAAGTAAAGAGCCACTCCGGAAGAACTCAGTTTAAATTTAGCAAATTGGGATAAATGGAGTTTAAAGGAGTGGGGCAGGGAAGAATTGAGTTTGAAGGCCTCTCTCTGCCCTAGTGGCATTTGCCTGGTGGATGGTGGTCCAGCCACACTGCCCAGAGTCATCCAAGGAGCAGGGCCTTTCAGGCAGTGGCTGGACGAGGAGGTCTCTCCACCCAGGGATGTCCCGGGAGAAAGACGGGTTGCCCGAGGAACACTTAATCGCAGAACCAAGACGCAGAGTACACTTCACTTACATGCTTTGAAAATTAACAGGGAAGCATAAAGGCATTTAATAGATTTAACAAAGAACAAACCATCTGTGTTCTGATTCACTTAAGCAGAGAGACAGAGAGCGGAAGGGAAGTGGGGTGAACTGCAGGTACGGTGGGGGGATGGGCAGTGTGTTTTCAACTCTTCTGGAGGAGAGGTAGAAAGCAGGTGGGCAGGGAAGGGAGAAAGACAGATGCATCAACGGTTACCACTTACTGAGTGTCCCTTGTGGGCTAGCAGCTTCGCTGTATTATTTATAACTTATCTTCCCGAGCACTGTGTAAGGTAAGCACTGGATCGACCCCATTTCCCAGATGGAAAAACTGAGAGTGAGCCTTAACAGCTTGCCCAAGCTCACCAACCGAATGAATAGTAAAGCCCCAGTTTCCTGCAGCTGGACACGGTCAACCAGAGAGTGCAAATGAGGCACAGAGAAAGACAGATGAGTGTGCGGGGACAGGGACCAAAATATAGGACAAAGACAGACATGGGAGCCAGAAAAGGGGGCTGAGAGGAGGCCAGTCAAACAGTGAGCCAGCCCTCTGGCCCCCTCCAGCCCTGATCCACAAATAAGTCCTGGCCCAGCAAGGGTTCCGGCATGAACACACACCTGCAAAAATTGGAACAGACAAGATAAAGCATGAGCTTTGGGAGCACCTGGGAGGGGCTGTGAGGGCTGGACTTTGCCCTGGTGAGGAGGGAGGAGAGAACTGGCACCATGGTCCTGCTCTCCGTCGTTCCTAGGTGCCAGCACCCAGGGGCTGGGCCAGGCCTGGCACGTAGATGGTGGGTACCCAGCTAGAGCAGGTCTGTGCAGGGGGTTGAGGGGAGGCTGGAAGTCAAACTGGGTTGGGCTCTCCTTAGAGCTCCTCTCTCTGCTGCCCATAGAAGGGAGCCCCGTCACAGGCAAACCACTGTCATATCCAGACTCATCTCCTGCCCTGCCCTTCTCACTTTTGTCCTGCCACCCAAAAACCCCCAGCTGCCAGCCTTCCCTGCCTGACCTCTCACCTCTGTGCCTTGGCTTGTGCCAACCCTGGGCCTGACGTGCCCTTCCACTGTGCATGGCTAATGCTTCCTTACCCACCAGGCCTTGGCTCAGGTGTCCCTCCTTAGAAAGGCCCTCCTGGCCCCTAGGTCTAGATCATGGGCTCTCCTTGGTGTTCTCACAGCCCTGCTCACGGTCCCTCCATGTGGGGCAGCCACGAGGAGCGAGTGAGATAAGGCACCTGAAACACCTGACGCCCTTGGTGGCAGCTCTCCCTGCCACAGTGGCGCACACCTTGGCATCAGACGCTCCGAGTGTTAGTGTTGTGTACCGAGTATCTGTGCGTGGGTCTGCCTCCCCCACTAGACTGTGCTGTGGCCTTTTTGTGGGGAGGGACCGCGTAGGGTTCACTTTCTGTGCCCAGTACCTGTAAGGCCACAGGGATGTCCAGGAAATGCTGGCGAATGAATGAAAGGTAGGTCTGAGCTGCACTGGGAAGGCCCTTGAATGCCAAGCCAAGGAGCTTGGACTTCCTTGTGTGATTATGGAGCGTGTGTGAGACAAGGCCCAGGGTTTCCTCTGGCAGGGACACGTGGGAGGTGGTGGCCAGGGCATCTGGGTTCCATGGTGTTTGAGACACAACTGCCTCTTGGGTATGTATGAATAGATCTCAGGGGGACTTAAGTGGACAACTCTCACGTGGAGGGCCCATGGCCTTATAGCATGCGTGTGTGGGGGTACTGGGAGAGGCATAGGAGTGGGAATTAGAAGATGTGGACCTGCATTAGCTCAGGGCAAGTCACTCAGTCTCTGGAGCCACAAGATGCATGATGGGGGAGCAGTCTAGAGGAGAGACGGGCTCTGCTGGTCCCAACCGTGTCACGTTCTTATCAGACCTGGCAGTGGGAGGCTGAGCCACAAGCCTGGGAGTCGCTGCCATGATGCCAGGGAAGCTGCCAGGCTGGAGCTCACCCCTGCACCCACTAGGGTGGTCTGAACTTACAACCTCCCTCCCACTGAAGAAAGCATGGGATTCGGGCAGTGGACAAGGAGGGACAAGTTACTCAGGGGCACGTAGAGAGGCTGGTGAGCCCTCCTCAGCAGCTTTTTGAGCTCTAAGTGGGTTGGTCTTAGGATTGTCTCCAACTGTGTTTGGTGCCACCTGGAGCTGGTGGATTTTTCCTGGGTGTGAAGTCTTAGCGGCAGGAGGGTCTTGGGTCTCCTCTATTACCTGGAAGCTCAATTTCAAGGAGGAATGGGAGGCGGGCAGAGCAGAGGCCGGGATAACTGGGCTGCAGCCCTAATTCCTCCTGTGCTCTCTAAGCTGCAATTTCTGCCGTTGCAAATGGGCCTAACAGTCCTTGCCTACGGGCTTGTTCTGAGGATTCAAGGAGAGAAAATAACATGAGTGCACTTAAGCTTATGCGAGGCGGTCTTTTAAAAAAATATACACGCACCCAAAAACCCAACAAAGACCACAGGAAACCTGAGATGATCCCGGGCGCCAAAGCCAGGGGAGGAGGAAGGCAGGCGTCCAGATGAGCAGGGCGCTGTGACCTCCCCTCTGCTCTCTGGTAGGCTGCGGACTCATATTTTATTAATATGAAACAATTTCCCATATGTGGCCGACTCTGCCCAGACTTGCAGACCCTGGCACAGACCCACGCTTCCCAGCGGGGCGCCCCCGTCATTTGCCAATGTAACTATTTAGCTGGGAAGCCCACACCCTTTTCGCCTCTTTTTATGGGTTTTGCTGCTTTGTCCTGGAGCAGCTCAGGCCAGCAGATTAGTTTATCTCCTTGCCCAGCCAGGCCTTGCAATTGAAAGCAGTAACAGTTATTGAACGGTCTCTTCCCGTGGCCATAATCTGTAATTTGAGCCTTCATTCTCACCCCGCACTTTTGGATTTGGCAGTGTGTTTTGGTTAAAAATATTTTGCATTTCTGTAAGTGGTTTTTGCAGGAGACCACGTGGAGCCATCTCTGGGGAAAAGTCCCGGGTGGGATTTTCTGGGCCTCCTGGACCTGCAGATGGCAGGGGCTCAGGTTGGAAGGAAGGGCCTGGCAGCTTCACCACAGGACCCCTGCTGCTGGCTGGCCCTCCAGGCCTTGCTGGCATAATTCCCCTTTGGGACAACCCAGATTGTTTTTGGAAGATGAAATCTGTTTCCCGCAGCCTTTGACCATTGTTCCTACACCCCTCTGTGGCACACAAAGAACGTATCTCACTCTCTTCTCCCATCTTGCAGGACAGGAAACCAGGAGAGCTCAAAGAGATGAAGTGAGTTCCCCTAAGCCATGCCGGAATCAGATTCCCATCTGCTGTACCCCTGATTCCTTGCTGGGGTTGGAGGCCAGGGGCTAGGAGGGGAGGGGGTCCTTGTGTGGGCAGAGGCCATGGAGATGGTCTTTGGGCAGGTCTTAGGGAGGCCCGAGAGGCAGAGCCAGGGAACCTGCCACCGCCAGTTCCTGCAGACTGTGACCACAAGACAAGGACCTCAGTCGGGAGGGCAAAGCTGGAGCCTCAGCCTACCCCTGCTTCCCAGAGCTGGGCTTCTCAGCAAGGGCCACATCCCAGGAGCCTGGGGGACCCAGCAGCACCCTCACACCTGCGTGTCCCCCAAGGCCCCACTTTTTCAGTGGGTGGCGCTGGGGGCTGTGAATACTGTTCCACAGTGACCGACAACTACCTGGCTGAGAATCAAGTCTCTGAACAGAACAACTGAAAATGCCGGGACTGATTCTTATAGGTTTAAGATACAAGGGTGAATTTCTACACCACTCTAGAATTTCTACATTGCTGTATAGCTAGGCCTTGCTTTAAAAGTTTTTAAAATTAAAGTTAGACGTGGGGAGCCAGACCAAAGGGGCTAGGAAAGGATGTGTGGCCTCTCTTGGAGCCACTCCCAGAGTGGATGACTCTACCACGGACACTCCTGTGAGTCCAGCGGGTAATGAAGGAGGCTTCCGTGGCCCCATAAGAGACAGAAGGCTGTGTAATCGACAAGAGCCGGAGAAGTCAGGCTGGGCGGTGCCCGCCCAGGGCAGGGCCTTGAAGAACAGCAACTGTGGCAGATAACAGCAGTGGGCAAATCCCTGGGAGGCCTGGGGAGGCGACGGTCGCTGGCTATGTGGCTCTGAGAAACACATCACTCCTCACTCGGCCCAGGTGCTCAGCACGGGGTAGGGAAGCCTGGATAGGAACCAGCTGAGCGAGGGGTAGCGGCATCTCTATACTCACGTTGCACCCAGTTCCCGCTCACTGGGCTGAGGAAGTTGGGGTAGAGACCGAAGGGCTTATCGATCTTCCTGAGGACCTTGCGGATGTTCCTGACCTGCCAAGAGATGGACGACAGAGGCGCCTTCACTTTCCCGAAGAAGCCAACTGGCTCTTAGCTCACTGAGGACAGGAGGCGGCTGGTTCAGATGCATAGAGGAAACCTTACCACGAGGCAGGGAGGGGGAGCTGCGCAGGGAACAGCAGGCTCCAGCGGAGGTGGTGAGACGGCCTTGCCCTTGTGGGCCTGACTCCCCATCTCCATCGACCCCGCTCTCCCTGTCACCAGGCCAGTCTTGCCCCAGGCCCACTGCCTGTCCTACCTCCTGACCCCAGCCTCAACACTTACTACGTGCTGCTTTGGGGGATCCTTTCTGAGGGAGTCCTTTTTAGGGGGTTCATATAACTGACAGTAGCTCATTTGTGAGTGTTACGTAAATTTGCCCTTTTAATAGGTCGAAAATGGTCAAATTCAGCAATCCCACTACCAGGTATACATCCAAAGGAAATGAAAACAGTATGTCAAAGAGACACAGCTGCACTCCATGTTCACTGCAGCATTATTCAAACAGCCAAGATATGGAATTAACCTAAGCGTCCATCAAAGGATGAATGAAGAAAGAAAATGTGGTACAGATACACAATGAAATACAATTCAGCCTTAAAAAGGAAGGAAATCCTGTCATTTGCAACAACATGTATGACCCTGAAGGACAGTATGTTAAGTGAGACAGGCCAGGCCCGCCCCGACAGACAAGCACAAGTGAGATCTCCCTTAGGTTCCACATTCCACTTGTCTGTGCAATGCAACAAAGTCGCACTCATGGAGTAGAGAGTAGAATAGTGATTACTAGGGTTGGTGGGGAGTCTGGGAGATGTTGATCCACAGATACAAAACTTCAGTTAGACAGGAGGAGTAAGTTCAAGAGATTTATGGCACAACATGCTCACTATAATTAACAACAATGTGCTGCATTCTTGAAAATTGCTTAGTGCTAAGTGTTGCTAACTTTAAGTGTTCTCACCGCAAAAAAAAAAAAAAAAGATAAATAGGTATGGTAATTAAAAAGAAAAGGTCAAATATTGGCTATTTCAAATGGCTCAACTTAATAATGTGTTATTTTATCTGACCCTGTGGAATCATTTCAGAGGAGAGGCCTAGGCTCCTGAATACCCCCCAGGCCCTAATAGGAATCTCAAGGTTTTAATGGTAATCCTAATAGCAGCAACAACAGCTGTTAACATTTCTCAGTTCGTTTTAGCCAGACCTGTCATATACACTATCTCCAATCCTCATAACAACCTATATGGTATTATTATCTCAGTTTGATGAGAAACCCAAATCCCAGAGAGGTCTGGTGACTTGCCAGTGGCCACCTGGTTCTTACATGGCAGAGCTAGGTCGTAAGCAGGCCTGTGTGACCACACGGATGCACATACTCCCTACCCTACACAGGCCCCAGGTCCAATGCGGATCAGGGCAGTGATCACACAGCAGAGGCTGTCCCCACTGGAGCAAAAAAAAGGCTGGATTTGCAACCTTTGGGGTTATGAAGGGTGAGAAGTAGAATTCAGGGGGCCTTTATCCATAGGCATCTACTCTCTGGCTCTATACCCCTGAGAGAAATCTCCTTGGGGAACCACACTATAGCATGATAATAGACTTATCTGTCTACAAGGCCAGGAGCTGCGAGAGCAGCCTGTCAGCTGTCAGACCTTTCTTTCCAGGGGACAGCACTTGGCTTTGCCACATAAGGTTTCATATTCATTTATGTTAACAGAGTCTATAATGGGGGACAGGAACATGCTTGTACCTGAGTTATTCTCAACTGTCCTGGTGGTGAGCAGTAAAGCAGGCTAAATTAGCTCCCCCGGAGGGTACAGGCGCTTCTAGAATTTGGACCAATTTGTTGACTGCCAATAATTGCCTCTGCGGGAGGCATGACTGGGGGATGAAAATAACCAGAGTATGCAAATGTAGAGAGGGACAGAGATAGACGGATGGACTCCAGAGCAAAAGCCTGCAGCCTGCCGTAATAATCTGGTCTGATTATTCTGGTGCCACAAAGTCCTGGGCTTGAATCCCGGCTCTAACATTGACCAGCTAGATGACCCAGAGTGAGTTATTGTACCTCTCTGAGTCTTAGTTTCCACCTCTGTAAAATGGGGATGCCAGGAAGACCCACCTCATGGGGCAGGTGGGATGACCAGAGCTACTGTAACGTGCTCAGCACACAGCAGGTGCTCCGGCAGTGGCATCTATTATTCCAGACTAACCAGGGACCAGGGTGAGCTCCTTGTCTCACTCCATTCTGGGCCGGTCAGAACCTTCCTAGAGGAGTTTGGCTCAAGAGCAACAGAAGGAAGCAGGGAGGCTGGGGGAAGGGCATGGAGGTGGGAGAAGGATCAGCACATGAGAGCTATTGGGAAGTGGGATTAAACTCATGCCCAGAGCTTTCAATGTGGGGGAGTTCCAGAGAGGCAGAGTCCCTCTCAATGTAAGGAAAACATTTTTGCAGGAAGGGTTGTCAGGGGGATAGGCTATTTAAGTGAGCTCTGTGGCAGAGGGAGTGATCAAGACTCTGAGAAACTCTTCCTGAGCTTCTAGAAGACATGCGGGTAGATTCCTACACTGAGTAAGCAGTGGTCCTAATCCTGGAGTCAAAAAGAGTAAGTTTACATTAAAAATGCACATGCCAGGGCCAGGGGATGCTTTGTGGCTAGCTGGCAACACGAGACTGGGAGCTCTGGGCAGAGGTGTGAATTTGTCATCTCTTGGCTCCCCTTCCGGCCTAAGAGGGTGGCATTCCCGGGGGGGAAGACAAGGCTTTGGGAGTGGGAGTTCTTCAAAAGGTTCTCCTTGGAGGGCTCTGGAGGGCAGGGCATCCCTCTCCCCAGGCAGTCCTCAAGGAGGGACCACGGCTGCCACAACCCAGTGTTACCTGAGGGCAGTGTGTGTGCACTTCCCTTCTTTAGTTTTAGGGTCAGAACCTACATAGACACTTCCAGACAGTGGGGACTGCCCAGGGCTGTGGCACTGAGGAACGGCCCCTCCTGGGGGGCTTCCCAGCAGGGACAGGTACTGGCAGATGGACAGGACTAGACAGGGCCTCTCAGCACCCCTGTGGCCTTGGACAGCTTAGGAACAGGAAGGAACAGCTGCAGGCACCTGCTGTGGAGTGGCATTGCTTTGCCAGCCTGCTGACAGCATGAGAGAGACAGGCATGTGGAAGGAGAAGGCAGGTAGATTGGCAGATCGTACATGGAAAAGTTAAATGTCCCTGGAAAGGGGACTTTTGCACCGGGTGGTCAATTCCTGCCAAAGCAAGGTGGTGCCTAGATTTCAGTTGCACTTTCTCCAGATTTCACACACGAGTGGCTGCTACTAAGCTGACATGTAGCAGCAACAACCTTCTCCCTGGAAGAGTTTTGTCTCTCCTCTGCCCTATGTAGAGTCCTAATGATTCCTTGCGCTTACCTTCCCTGTCACCTGTTGTTGGGGCCCAGTTAGACCTTCTGCAAATTGCTATTTGCTATGTTAGCCGTGGTTTGGGGGCTCCTGGGCCCCCTACTCGCTTTCTTATTGGTCTGAGGGAGAACCCACTTACCTCTGAAAACGCCCAGAAGCTCATCCCTCGCTCCCTGTGGGGAAAAGAGCAGGGAGCTGTCTTGGGAGGGAGCGGGGGCTAGGGGAGACTTGCCTTTTCAGCGAAGACCTGGTTGCCAGAGAGCTCAGTGAGGTGTAAGAATTCCAAGTGCAGGGATCCAAACTCTGCCAGGATGCTGCTGCTGCCTGCTGTGGCCCAGCCCCAGCTCCCGCTGAAAAGACAGAAACAGCCATGGCCGTCAGCTGAGAGTAACAGTGGCTGCTCAGTGGGGGGCGGGGGGGCCTGCTGTTGCCACACAATCTCCATCAATCTTCCCTGGCCCCATTTCCTGATGAGGACACTGCGGTCAGTGATGTGGCTTGCTAAAGGGCATCTGAACCCAGGCCTGGGTTGTAATATTCTTTGTTTCCATCATCAAGTAGCCTCTGTAAGACTTAGAGGCTCTAGACCTGGCGCAGAGTTATGTTAAATCTACAGGTGGCTTCAGTTATGCTGTCAGGGGCCACGAAGACCCTATGGAACACCCTACGCTGTCCTCCAGCTGAAGGCTCTGCACATGGGGGACAAATGGTGCAGTGGCTTGGGTCCGAACAGGGCAGATGAAAAGCAGGGACCCCACCCAGCCCTTTCCCTCTCCCCAGCCTGTTGGTGCTGCCCAAGGACACACGATGGCCCCAGCCTGGAATTTCACAGAACTGACACATGACAGGCAGGCAGCTCTGTATTACCCACACACCTGGAGCTGCCAGACCCTGGGAAGCCTGGGGTCAGGACTCAGAGAAGCAGTAGCTCTTGGAGGAACAGTTTCCTCACCTGTTAGCCAGGCACTTCCTGTAAATACCCCAGAGAGAATCAAAGTAGGTATTTCCAGCATGGCCCTGCAACCTCACTTACCAGAGAAGGCTCTCAGATTACCACTTCCAGGTTCTGGGTGTTTTCAGAGAGGAAGAGTACAGGGCAGGATCTCAGTTAATTCTCATGTCTGCCCCCTTTACAGATGAGGAAAACAAGGCTGGGCACAGTGATGTCCCCTGCCAAGATCACATAGCACGTGCAGCAGCTGGGACCCAAAGTGGGCTCAGACCCTGGAGCCTAGGTAGCCTGCCTCTCTTTTGATTATGTGGAGCTCTCACTTAAAATCTCTCTGGGATCTGGAGCCAGAAGGGGCAGGTTCAAGTTGTCAGCAGGAGACCTGGGGCAAACCATTTAATCCTGCATACTTTAGTTTCTGCATCGTAAACCAGGATAAAGACAATACCACCTATCTCCTGGACTAATGCCTCCTCCTTCCTGGGGTGTTGTGGGGGTAAAAAGAAAAGGAGGGTACAGAATGGGGGTGGCCTTGGGCAAGCTGCTTCCCTTCCCTGTGCCTCCGTTTCCTCATGTGTATTGTGACTGTCTTTCCTGTGAGATATCTGGGATAATAAGAGGCGGACAGGGTCTCTGCAGGAAGGTTGTGCAGGATGGGGGTGGGGACACAGCTGGGTGGAGTGACCTCCTCCCATCCATAGGGGCTCCAAGGTACAGTTAGGATAGGGCAGGCCAAGGGGCTTCCTTTCTGGGGATAGCTCTGGCTCCCCAAGAACTGGCCCTGTCTGTCCCCCTGTCCAGGGGCAGGACTTAGGAAGACAGGTGTGGGGTATGGAGGTCACTGTTTGCCACTTGAGTGGCACCACTTTTTCTGGGGTGGGGCTGGGGCTCCCCTCATGCTGCCCTTCTCTTCTCTGAACTCCATTCTTGGGCTGGGGTGTGGTTTCCTGGAAAGTAGGGATGCTTCCCAGGCTCCCGGGTTCTGGAAGCAGATGGAGGACCTGGGTTTTGAGATCTTCTCTGGGGTTGGATGATCTCAGCAAATGTAGATACAGCCACCCCCGCCATCCTGTGTATTTCCTGGGTATTTCCCCACAGGGGGAAGGTATGGGAGGGATGGGCTGCAAAGGAGAGAAAAGGTGGCTCCTGGATAATAATAAACACAACAGCTTCCGTTTATTGAGCCGCTACAGCATGCCAAGCACTGTGCCAAGCTGTTTGCATCATTACTGCATTTAAAGCCCACAAGGTAAAGCATCATTAATACTAATACGCAAAGGAGGAAACTGAGGCTCACAGAGGGAAGTTCAAGGTCAGAGCCAGGAGGTGGTGGAGGGGTCTGCTGGGACTCCCACCCTAAGATGCTCGCACTCACCCAGAGGGAAAGAGGGAGCTGCCCTCTCCCTCTCCCCCAAGGCCAGGCAAGAGGTCTCTCTCCAGCCTGTGATCTCAGTGGGAGCCTTGGTACCCACAGAGGGTTTCCTGGATAGTTGATTCTTCCTGCCCTCTCAGGGAAGTTCAAGGTTAAAAAAAAAAAAAAAAGCTACCAGCCCCCAAGCTGTCTTTTGTTCTCATTTCCCCACATGCTCTCCTTCCTCTCTTTGCCCCACATGCTGGCCCTCCCAGGTGGGCTTCCTGGAGTGCAGACACCTTGGCAAAGGCAGGCAGGTGTCTGTGCGCCTTGCCTCTCTCCTGCCTGCCTCAGGCGCTGGCTCCCCAGGGCCCAGCTAGGTGACCCCAGGCAGGTCAGTTAACCTCCCTAGACCTCAGTTTCCACATCCCTAAATGACAGCACCCATGCTTCGTAGAGCTATTGTGAGGTATAAATTGTGCAGGGAAGCACTGAGTTTATATCACTATGTAATTGTGCGCCTGTAAACTATGTGTTGTTAACTGTTGTTATTACGTTCCTAATATGTGCCAGGTGGTTCTTTTATCTTATTTTACCTTCACATCCAACTTCAGAGGTAGATACCATGATCTTATTTCATAGGTGAGGATACTTACAATCAGAGAGGGGGAGACACTTTTCCAAGGTCACACAGTAAGTAGAGCTGAATCGAAATCCAAATCCTAGGTACTTTGTGCCCCAAATGCATCTGCTCTGGGCAGCATCCCAGAGACCAGGAGGTCCTCTGATCAGCCCCGTGAGCCACTGGGCCAGTGGAAAGCTCTGCCCTCCCATCTCTCCCCTCCCAGTCTTGTTAGTGCAAGTGGGCCCACAGCCTGTGTCCTCTCCTCTGACAGGAGGGACTGCTCCACAGTGCCCCCTGCACTCAGTTGTAGCTTCTACATGTGTGCATGCCTGTGTGTGTTGTCATCTTTAACTTTGGAGCCAGAGAGACCTGGATTCTAACTTCACTTGTTGTTTTGTGACCTTAGGTAAGTTATATCACCTCTCTGAACCTGTTTCCTTTTTAGAAAAATTAATTTTTTTGAGACAAGGTTTTGCTCTGTCACCCAGGCTGGAGTGTAGTGGTATGATCACAGTTCACTGTAACCTCAAAATCCTGGCCTCAAGCGATCCTCCTGCCTTGGCTTCCCAGAGTGCTGAGATTACAGGCATGAGCCACTGCACCTGGCCAGCCTCAGCTGGTAAAATGGGGTCCCTGTGATTGCCGTGAGGCGGGAAAGAATCCATGTCACGTGCTCACATCATGCTTGACGCACAGTGAGCATTTAACAGATGTTAGCAACTGTGAGGACGTGTATATTTGTGTGTGGCAGGAGCATGTGTGTGTAAGCATTATTTGTGTGTGAATGCATATGCCTGTGTGCAGACTTGAGAGCGTCTGTGACAGAGGCCAGCTTGTGTGTCTGGGCCTTTATGATTTGTAGAGGTGGCAGTAGAGTGTTTACGTGTGTGTGAGGCTGTGTGTGAGAGGGCACCAGTGAGAGGGATTGGTTCAGCTGCAGAGGTCCTTGGACTGGCCACTGTCACTGCCTCAGATGGTCCAGTGGTCCCTACAGGTCCTAGGTCACGCTGGCCCTGCAGACACCAGGGAGGAGCAGCAGCTCTCTCCAGCGTGGGCACCACCTTGCCTCAAGGTCCTCCCACCACCTGGAAGTGCTGGGGCAGGGCCTGGTCACCTACCCTTCCCGTGGGGACTAAGTTCTCACCTTCCTCTCAGGGCTGCCCATAGCACCAGCACCAGTGGTCTGGCTCCCACCAGGAGGCCTATTCCAAAGAGCAAACGTAGCACCACGCAGGCCATATACAACCCTGTCACTCTCCCTGGTGGAACAGGGAGGCATTTTTAGCAACAGACTCTTTTACCCAGAAAATGAAAGGGAGATGCTGCCAGGAAGTATGCATACATACACATGAGCACACAGCACCAGCACTTCGCAAGCGGCCTAAACGCAAACACACTTCCTTAATCGGAAATGTCAGGATCTGTGTCAGATCAGGTCTGTGCTCTGAGGGAAATAGGCAAAAGCAGATAGCCAGGGCTGGGGCACAGTAGAGGGAGGGATGCCCCTGACAAGGTCCTATCCCAGACCTGGGGAGAGGGAGCCAGGAGGACAGTGAGTTTGTGTCTTTGGCTTCACTACAGCGGCTGTGTCTCTCCAGGATTGGTGTTCGTGGAAAAAGAATCTGAGCAGAGGTCCAATGTCCGTCTCTCCGGAGTCAATCCTGGCATTAGGAATGGCATTCCACGGGCCCCTGAGGGCCCCCACCTGGCCTGTGGTGAGATGTCAGTGAGATCATATGCTGGGAATGCTTCCCGATCACAGAGGACAGCTGACAAAGATGCTGAACATGCCAAGTCCTCTCTTTGCAAGACTGGAGAAGGGTGGTGAAGCCACTGAGGCTGACACATACGGTGCTGCCTCCCCAGGACAGAGACGGAGCTGTGGGCCTCTAACCAGAGCCCGGGGCCCTGCCTGCCCTTCCCTGCCCTTCCAGTGGGCCTGAGAGCCCGAGATGAGAAATCAGCTCAGCAGATGGGATGGGAAGTGCAGTGCGATGGGAACAGGATGGGGTTGTTGGAGGGCCACGTGCCTTCTACTGAGTCTCCTGGGTCTGCCCCACACAGCACAGAGACAGCGGATAGGGCTCCTTGAGATCAAGGTTCCTGTGTAGGAGATCCAGGGTCCTAAGACTACCTAGCAGGTCCGAGGACCTCCTCATTGGGGGAGGATATGATGTGCCTGCAGGCTCCTGAACCCTAGCTGGAGGGTGGTGTCTGGGCCAACCTGGAGGGCTCTGAGTCAGGCAGCGCTGTGGGACGTTCACAGAGAAAGACCTGCCTCCTCCCACTGCAGGAAGATCAGGCCCAAACCCCAGAGCCAGGTTTGGTGACAAACACCTGCCCAGGATAGTCTTCGGCTAAGGCTAGTTTTCACTGTGCCACTGATGTGATGTGACTCCCAGGGCAGGTATTGTCCTCACCCTGTGCCTCAGTTTCCACATCCATAAAAGAATGGGTTTGACAAAGGTGATCCCCAGGGCCTCATTCCTGCTTGTCTGCCAGCTGCCTCTGGAGCTTCCTCACCAGGCCCCACCCGGTCAATATGCAGCCAAGCCCCACGTGGGGGGCTAGAGGCCCCTACCTTTTGAAGCTCACAACGCCCTTTGGGATTCCTGTGGGGGTGTTGAAGGCTGGCAGGAGTTTCTCTCCAAGCTTGATGGCCTTTATTCGGAACACCTGTAAAGGAAAGGTCAAAGGGCATCATGAAGCCAGACTAGGTGGGGCAAAGTCATGCCAAGAAGCTGCTGCTAACAGGATAAACCCGCCAAGGCTACAGCCAGAGCAGGAAGCAGCAGTGTGTGGGCTTTGCAGAGGCAGCTCGGTTGGGCACATGGCCCCTCTGACCACTGGCTCCCTGGCCTTCAGTGAAGCACTTCCCCTGGATCTCAGTTCCTTTGCCCCCAGCATGAGGACACTATTGCCCTGCTCAGAGAATTGGGGGGTGGGGGATGAAAATGAGACAGTCGCTGTGAAGCATTTACCACAGTGTCAGGACTCTGACGAAGGCCTGACAAATAGAACTGTGATCAGGTGACCACTGGGAAGATGCAGGGAAGAGCAGGCAGGGCAGAGGAGAGGAGGCCACTTCTAAGTCCAAGTGAAGACCTGGCTAAGACAGCTGGTCCCCAGTGGGCAGTGCCTGCCCACACTGCGGCCCAGGAAGTCACAGGTGGAGGATGTGGGAAGCAGGCGGTGTGGTCTGCGCAGAGTGTAAAGAGCACTGCTCAGGGGGCCGAGACCCCCGGAATCCAGAAAGCACCACCCCCTGGCAAGTTTCCCTTCCCGGGTGCAGGGGCAGAGGCAGGGCCTTTCCTTCTCTGACACGCTGCTTTCACCACTGCTCCCATTTCTCAGATGGGGATGAGGGGAGAAGGTGAACAGCTTACCCCCCACCCACAGCACAGCCAGGGAGCCACAAAGGGGTCCCAGGCCTCACAACCCTGACGAGCTGCTGACCCCCTCGAACTGTCCTTTTGAGATGCCCGACTAAGTCAAAAGCACCTCTGACCTTCCAACTCAGCAGTTTCCCTCATAGGAATTTATTCTAAGGAACTAAATCAAGGATGTTGTAAAGATTTAACTTTATGGGTGTTTATTCCAACATTGTTTAGAATAGTGGGAAAAAATAGAAACACTGTAAAATATCAAACAATAGGGAAGTGGTTAAATGACCACTCGAATAGTGCTGCAGAGGAATATTTAAGAGGAAGAAAAGGGTTTATAATCTATTAACAGAAAGACATTTCAAAACCGAGTAATTCAACTTTTAAAAAAATTGTATGGATGTGTGAGGAAAGGAAGGAAATACACCAAAATACGAATAATGGTCTTCTTGGAGGGGTAAGCTTGTGGATGATTTTTATTTTCTTTTTGGGGTTCATCTCTATCTTCTGTGTGATTTTTATAATAAAAATGAAGTTTATTTATTTATTTTTAAGGCAGAGTCTTGCTCTGTTGCGCCAGGTAGAGTGTAGCGGCATCATCATAGCTCATTGCAACCTCAAACTCCTGGGCTCAAGCAATCCTCCTGCCTCAGCCTTCCAAATAGCTGGAACTACAGGCATGTGCCACCATGCCCAGCTAATTTTTCTACTTTTAGTAGAGAGGGGGTCTCTCACTTGCTCAGGCTGGTCTCGAACTCCTAAGCTCAAGCGATCCTCCCACCTTGGCCTCCCAGAGTGCTAGGATTATAGGCGTGAGCCACTGCACCTGGCCATTGTTATTTGTTTTTAAAGCATTCACTCCAGAATAACAGATCTCTGGGGTGTATAGCGCATAGCCAGGTTTGGAAACCACCAGTTTAGATACAAGCCCCTAAAGAATCGCTCCAAGTGGGACACACAGAGGTCTTTTTGCTTCTGAAGCTTGAGGGTGACCCGGTTTGCTGACCTCCTGTGGTTGTTGCAAAACAGTCTTCCTGAGTCCTCCCCTAATCCCAACAATTACAAATTGCTGAGGCAGCTATTTATGGAATGCAGAGGGAGAGGAATTTCAGGATACTTTAAACTGGGGTATGGACTTGAGGCCTCTGAGGGGTGGTCCTCTTGCTGAGGGAGGGAAGGAAGGGCTGTGCTGGGACGGGCCAGAGAAGATGAGAATGTCCAATGCCAGACAGTGGGTCCCAGAAGTGGGCACTTCTGATCCCTTCAGCCACATCAGATCCCTTGGGGAGTTGGTTTAGAATCCAGGTCACTCCAGAATAACAGATCTGTTCTCTGGGGTGTATAGCGCATAGCCAGGTTTGGAAGCCACCAGTTTAGCAACAACCAGGGCTCTCAAGGCCCTGGGTCTCATCTGATGATCCTGACATATTCACCTGAACCCTGGGAGGCTGACCACAGAGGCACAGAAAGTCGGCCCATGGCAAGCAAACGAACCCATTGGAATGGGAATCTGGACGCTGTGACAGGGCAGCTGTCTGGCTGCCCTCGGCCCTGAGCCGACTCTTCCTAATGCTTCTCTCCGCTGGTGAGCCACGTCTTCTCCCTCGGAGGCCCCAGAGAAGGCCCTGCACCGTGAGCACCACAGAAGGGTGCTGGGAGAGTGGTGTGGAGAGGAGTGCCAGGTGGCTTATGTGAATTACCTTCAGTCCTGGCAACAGCCTTGCGGGGAAGGTGCTGACCCACTTTGAGGATGAGAAAACTGACTCTCAGAGAAGCGACTAGCCCAGGGTTGTGGAGCTATTAAGTGGCTCTTTTCCAGAACAAGCTGCCTGTCCAACACAGGGACGTAGCTTCAGTGGCCACACTTCCAGAATAGGGGTGAGAGAAACCAGCAAGAATGATATATTCTGTGGGGTGGAAAGGGTGGGGCTGGGAGTCAGGGCCTGTGTTCAGATCTTGCCACTTAGCAGCTGTGTGACCTTGGGTGGGCCGTACACTGTCTCTGATGCCCTGGTTGCTTCACAGGGTTTTTGTGGAAATCGAATGAGAGGATGTATATGTGTGAATGTGCTTTACAAACTGTGAAATGCGGTGCCAACACCACTTGGTGCAGCTGTGGTTATGCCTGCTGTCCTCACAGGAGCTGAGTGTCAGTAGGACCAGCCTAACCAGGATCCCCCTCCTGTAGCTTCCCTCTGTGGCAGAGCGGAAGAGGTGTGGGGTCTCCCAATATTCATTCCACAAACATTTATAGGAAATTTCAGGCATGGAAAGACCCACTTAACAGGCCCCCACAGCGTGTGAGCTCCAGGACTAGAGAGGAGGGAGGCCTCAGTCTGGTACGGCTGAGCCCTGGTGACAAGCAATAACTCTGGGCAGGCTACAACCCAGGCACACGGTAGAAAGGCCACAGGGTCAAGGGTCAGGTACAACACAGCCCGCAGAGACTGTGCAACCCGAGCAAGTTACTCCTTCTAAGTTTCTGTGTCCTCAGGCACAAATTAGTGATAAAACCCACCTGATGGACAGTCGAGGCTCCAAGAAGACCATGCACGTAGGGCATGCCGTGCACTACCTGGCACGGGGAGGTGCTTGGGGGCAGAAAGGGCTCATGAAGGTGTGGCTGTGGGCAGGGGCTATGCTGGTAGACTCAGGAGCCCGCCTGCCCAGGGCTTCTGGCCATGCCAGCCTCTCCTTGAGCCCTTTGAGCTGTTTCTCCAAGCCAGATTGCTGGTGCCTTCTAGGGATTCCAGGCCTCAAAACAAGTTCTCAGAACCACAGACACCCTTAGGGAAGGAGAGGAGGATGGGAGGGGTAGGGAAGAGCGGTGGGTCTGAGAAGCCACCAAGTCCTTCCTGAACTGCTGACCCCAAGCCGAGCCCTGTGAGTGTGAGCTGCGTCCTTCCCCCGTTCCCTGCATCCCATCTCCACCGACCACAGCCAGGCTGGGCAAATGCTGTGAGGAGCGCGGACGCCTTCTTTTTGCTTCTTCGTTTTCTTGCCTGGGATTCTCAAATGAAATTCAGGCTTTGGGTGGTTCAAAGCTGAGCGCTCCCATCTACAATTATTTGGGGGCAAATTGGTACAAGCTGTAATCTCTGCAGAGGAGATTATGCTGGATGGAGAGAGGCCCAGGCGACTGGAGAGATAAAGCGCATGCCTGTTGCGCTAAACCCTTGACTTCAGCCTGCGCGGCCTGAACAGTTGAAGGGAAGCGGAAATGGCTTTCTAGACAACAGCAGCGAGGTGAAGAGGGATTATTCTGCGGTTTGCTCGCCTCACCTCCATGATTCCTCAGGTGGTGGAGGTGGCGTAACTATTTGTCTCTGGGTGGACAGAGCCAGGGCCCCACGGCAGCCCCTCTGAGTAATGGGGAACAGAACTGACCCCTGACAGATGTTTTGGGACTTGGCCGACCTCACTCCCAGACACTCCCGCTGTACTTTCATGGAAGCTCCTGAGGGGGGATGAAGAAGCCACCACTTCCACAGAGCCCTGTGGTTTCCTGAATGCTCTGGCAGAGAGGAGAATATGGGCTGTGGAGCCAGCAGCCCCGGGGTCACACCCTTGCTCTCCTACCCCATTTCGTAAGAGCTTGTTGAGCTTAGGGTTACTAGGAAAGGGTGGGAGAAGGGCCTTGCTCAAGGCCACAAGCAGGGAGCGTGGGGTGGGGCTGAGGTCCAGGTGTCCTGACAGCACCTGGCTCTGCCTTCTCGCCACACACCCATTGTGACCGTCCTTCTGGGAGCTGACACAGCTCACCTGGGAGCAAGGCCTTGCGCTTATGTCATGTGACCAGCTGTGGCTGCCCCATCTCCCCTGCCACCCCTGACCTGGAGCAGTGTCTGGCTGGGAGAAAGCCCAGGAGGGTGCAGGGGAAGACACTACCTGGGGGCCTAGGGTGGAAATGATCAATACGGCCTTGGCTTTATCAATCCCAAGGAACAACACCTGTGAGATTCAGCCCAGATACTTGCTGGGAGCTGCGGAGTCTAAGTGGATGATGTGTGGACACAGCTGTTGTCCTCAGAGAATTTACTTCCACCTGTGGGAGCCAGTTGGGCTTACCTGCATGGCAGAATTGAGACATCAGAGAGAAGAGAGGAAGAGTCTTCAGGTGGCACTTGGAAAACAGGCCCTCATGGGGGTACAGGGGTGGCTGGGGAAATCCCCTGTCCCTGTAAGGCCCTTTGCCCATTGGTGGAATGAGCAGGAGGACTGGAGCCTCCAAAGCCCTTCCCAGCATGGAGAGTTCAGGGGCCAAGAAGCGCCAACTCACCTCTTCCCCCGTCAGGTAGAAGGCTGAGAGGAGCCCTCCGATGTAGCGGATGTTCACCTCAAACAAGGATGCTTCTCCGCTCTGTAGGACAGACAGGAGGGGGGAGGACAGTGGGGACACCTGTGAGATGCCTGCCAGGGCTCCCAGAGGCAGCCAGTCCCTTGAGACAGGTCACCCCAGCCCCCAACCTGTGCCTGGGTCCAGGGCAACCCCAGTGGGCCAGGCAGCAAATGCTTGGTGGTGGTTTTCACAGCAAAAGTCGAGAGGAATCGCACCTGCCTGGCGGTGGGTGGCTACTGCACATTTACAGGGTTCCAAGTCAATGCTGGCTTTGGCTTCTTTCCCTAGCCCTTGCCTGAGGCCATGGGAGCAAAGTTATGCCTGGCTGCACTCCAAGAAGCTCAAGAACCTGCCTGGGGAGCTGCTGGCTGTAGCTCAGCCTGAGAGGAGGCAAATCCTCCTGTTGTCAGGCCACCTCTCCTTCCCTGGGGAGCCCCCACTGCTTAGCAGGAGGCCGGCGAGGCCCTTCACTGGGGGCGAGGCTGAGCAGGAGGGTGCCAGGCAGATGCTGGTGAGTAACCAGCAACTTCTCAGGGCCCCAGCTTGGGAGCCTGCAGGGTACACCCACGGTTGCCTTCACCATTGCTATTTTATTTCCAAGTTGGGACTGTACATCAGGGGTGCTGAGGCATCATGCCAAGGACCAGATCTGGGTTAAAATCCCACCTGAGCCACTTACTTGGCTTCAGCACTTTAGACAAGATATTTAGCCTTTCCCTGTCCGAGTTTCTTCACCTGCAGAGCAGGGCTGATAATGAATGCCTCCCACGTGGGTGGATGTGGGACTTAGGGTGCTGCAGGTGACAGGTCTGCCCAGAGCCTGCTAGGACATGCCTTGCCTCGGAGGGCTCCCCTGCCTGCCCTCCGCATCCCAGTCTTTATTACTGATAGCAACAGCGCTCATCTGTCAGTTTGGAAGAAAGCAAGGTTCATCTTCCTTTC
Organism: Lepilemur ruficaudatus; assembly: GCA_963574885.1. Classification (NCBI taxonomy): domain Eukaryota; kingdom Metazoa; phylum Chordata; class Mammalia; order Primates; family Lepilemuridae; genus Lepilemur; species Lepilemur ruficaudatus. The sequence continues at coordinate 30,651 of CAUYRT010008476.1, read as the reverse complement.
TTCCAGGGACACTCCTTAACCTGCTCCAGCTTGCCTGAGTGTCCCCAGGCTCCCCAGGGACACTGGGCAGCTGCCTGATGCCCATTCTCTGTCCAGAGGGGCCACTGTCTGCATGAAGGGGGGACGAGGAGGGCCTATGAAGACACTCCTGCCCTCTGCTGCCTCTACCCTTCCCCAACTCAACAGAGGAGGTAATGGGAACATTCCAAATGTCCCTAGCCTCACACAAACTACCAGAAATCATGACAGTCTCAAAGTAATTCCAACAACTATTGATGATGATGACACCACTTTCCATGTGTGTTGGACTTCATGGTGTTATAATACGCTGTTTACAGCCCTCTACTGTATTTACTCCTCACAATGAGCCTATGTGTTAGGCGTTATTACTGCTATGGTCGTCATCCTGGTCGTAGAGTGGAGGAAATTAAGATTCAGGGAGGTTAAATGACTTTTGCAAGCAGTATGTGACAGGCAGCAGGATTGTCCCGGGTTGTCTCTCCACCACGCTCTGTGCTGGCAAACTTTCTCTGTCAATCATGGGGGCAGAGGTCTCACTTGTGCCAGGAGCCCCACACAGCCCTGTGGCACATTTGGATGCCACTCCTCTTCCCCTTCCATCTTGCTTCCATCTGGGCTGAGAGATCAGTGGGGTGGGGCCTGCTGTTCAAGGCTTTTGTGCCATCCAGACACATTACTCTCCCCTCTGCAGGGCCCTTGTCCCTGACCAGGCGTGCCTGTGAGGCTGGAAACCAAGAGGGTTCTGGGCCTAGTCATGGGCCTCTAACTAGATGCAACACCCTCCACTGTGCCCCCGCCCCACAGCCATCCCAAGGGGGCAGTATGGGGGCTCAATGCTGGAGCAGCTTGGAGCTACTTCTCCTTTCCACAAAGCCACTTCCGTCTTGCTGCTACTGCTGGTGGCTGCTTTGTGTGATAGACCCAGCCCTAGAGGGCTGTCCTGGGGGTGAGCACGGTGCCCACAATTAGCAATGTCTGATCTCTCGGGGAGGAAAGGGATGGTCGAGGTTGTCTTCCCTGTGAGAGGAGGATGCCGGACTGGGGGAATGTCCCCACCTCAAGGCTGGCCTTAAGGGACGGGCTCAGTACAGAGGGCCCCACAGCCCTGGTTCCAAGACTTCTCTGCTATGCAGCCTTAGGTGAGACCCTAGACGTCTCTGCGTGTCAGCAATGACAGGGAGGAGCTGGCTGCTGGACCTGTTGGGTCCCTTCTGGCCCTAACATCCAAGGGTCCCTGACTCACCACGTTCAGGTGGAAGCTCTCTTCAACCCAGGCCTTGGCCTCTTGGAACTCCTTCTTCAGCTCCATGAGGTAGAGGGTGTCAAGGGAATCAATGACCGTCGCCCCGCTGAGGCCTCCTGAAGGCACAGAGAATCACAGGCATTGACCCAGGGTCATTCTTATCCTTTCCATCCCCGACTGGACAAGCCATCATCCCCCAGACTCCCTCTAGTGCCTGGTAGGCTCTGAGGCAAAGGCTGGACCCAGGCACTACTGGGGGTACTCCCGTGCCACCAGCAAAGGCGAGGCTGGGACCCAGCATACTCCCCCGTGGGCTATTTCCTCCTCAGCAAAGAGCAGCTGGGAAGACCGAGCTCCTGGGCTGAGCCACTTCCCAGACCTTGGCCCACTCTGTCACAGTCAGTGAGTCAACTATCAGTGCGCTTGGGTGTCTACTTTTCTCTGCTTTGGCATACAAAAATCTTAACAAATGTGCAAGTCCTCCTACCCTTCAATTCTACCCCTCATTTTATTCTAAGAGAAAAAAAAATAAAGGTATTCATAAATATTTAATCAGGAAGATATTTGTTGTAGTATCATGTATAATGGGGAAAGGTTGGGAAAAAGTCTCCAAGTCCAACCATAGAGAATTAGTTTTATAGGCTGGGCGTGGTGGTTCACACCTGTAATCCCAGCACTCTGGGAGGCCAAGGTGGGAGGATTGCTTGAGGCTAGGAGTTCAAGACCAGCCTGAGCAACATGGAGAGACCCTATCTCTACAAAAAATAGAAAAAGCTGGGCATGGTGGCACGTGCCTATAGTCCCAGCTACTTGAGAGGCGGAGGCAGGAGGATCTCTTGAACACAGGAGTGTGAGAGTGCAGTGAGCTGAGATGACACTGCACTTCAGCCCAGGCAACAGACCCCTGTCTCAAAAAACAAAAAAAAAAAAACAGAGAGAGAATTAGTTATATAAATTGTGGCTTAAACATAAAATAGGACACTACACAGCCATTCGCGCAGGTGAGATAGACTTGTGCTAATTTACTTGGTGATATATCCATGGGATCTGTTAAGTAAAAAAAAAAATAGATTAAAAAACCCCCCCAAAAACAAAGTAGGTTGCAAAAAAAGCACCTCATATAATTTCCTTATTGTAAAGCAAACTGTGAACTGTCAGAACTAGTCCAGAAGGATGTGATCCTGTGGTTATCTCTGAGTGCTGAGATGACAGGTGCTTTTTGATTTCTTCAGCTCACGGTTTCTTTTTTTAATAACCAGAAATTTATTTCCATTTTTTAGAAAAGTAAGGAAAGTTTGGGCATAGAAAACAAACAAATGCACAAACCAAAAATTTCATGGCCACTCTTCCTAGGACAGTGAGTACACAAAGAGCAGGCTATCAGGCCTGGCCCCTGCCACTGGCATTAGACTCTTGTCCTGGGAGTAAAGGCTGAGATGACTACAAAACAATAGTTTTTCACACCGTGAAGTAGTAATGAGAAAGACCTCATCTGGCACAACTAGAGCCTAGAGCTGTAGAGGACTGTGAAAGAGGAGGGGAGGGAGAAAGAGATGTGCCTGGTGCCATCTGGAAGGCTTCCTGGAGGTGGTGGCTACCTCCCATCAGCTCCTTATAGAGTCATCGCAGGCAGCAGCAATTTCCTTTAGGTACCAGAGTGTAGCTCTAAGAGGAGTCATTGTTCCTTCAGTGTCCTCCCTGCAGAGGCTGGCAGCACGGAGAGGCACAGGCTCTGCCTTCCCCCAGCGGAAGCTCTAGAGCTTGCTGAGCCCCCTGGAGTCTGAGGTGCAGGCCTTGCCAGCACCCCCTGAACTCAGACTTAGCGCCTTATTTCCTTAATTAGTGCTTCCTAACTGCTCCCTTGCCTGACTTTGCAGGCAGAGAATCCTTTTGGAGCACAAACACTTGACTACCCTCCCGGCCAGGCAAGGTCTGATAAAGGGCACTGCGTAGGGGAGAGTGGGGAAGAACGGAAGAGAGAGGGCGAGGGAGGGGAAGCTGGGAGCGAGATAAGGCTGGAGGTTAAAGAACCGGTTACCAGAAGGGAGGGTTGGCAAGGAGGGAGGAGAGGGCTCCCCACCCAGTTACAAGTCCTGGGATGGCTTCTGTATTTGGGTTGAAGAGAATTTCCAGACTGTCAGCCCCTCCCATGCTGAAGGACTGGTAGGAAAACACATCAAAGCCAAACAGATAGAGTGGGTCCTTTCCTGATTTGTCCCAGCTGCTTCCCCGTAGGTGGCAGGGCTGAACAAAGTTCCTGGGGACGTCTTTACCCTGTGGAGGAGCTCAGGCAAGGGGACAGAGGACGGCTGAGATGTGCCTGGGCCAGAGGCTGCTGGCCTGGCATCCGCACTCCTGGCTCTGGGGCCCCACAGCTTCATTTCGTAGATGAGGGGCCTGAGAGGGGAGGGGATGCACTCAAGATTAGGCCAAGGAGGAATGGCCCAGCCCCGGGCTGAGGGTAATGTGTTTTCCATGGCATCTTGGGGCCTTTCAATTGTCTGTGAAACTTAGGATCTGATGGCTGACCTGACCCCACCTGCCCCGCTGTGAGACCTTCAAAGCCAGGGGGAGGTGGCCCCTGGTGTCTGATTTCTGAATCCTGCCCTGGGCTGCCTGGTGTTTCACCCCATGGGCCCTGCTTCCTCTGGGCCAGGCAGGAGGGCAGCCAGGGCTCCTCGTGACCAGCTCTGCCTGTGACGCCTCTGGGGACTCTCGATGCAGCCAGCTAAGAAAGCAGCTCGCTAAGAGGTTTGCTGGCAAGGTCTTGCCCCTGCTCTCGGGCTCCTGAATCCTTCTCTTGGTTGGCCTCCTGCCCCTGTCCCCACCTGGCACACAGCTGAGCTGAGGTCCAGCAAGGCACTTATTAGAAAGCCTTTCATTCCAGGCCAGAGGTTTACCCAGCAGCCAGGCTGGGCAGGAGAGAAGGTCCTATCCTGAATTCAACCCTATCTGCACCTGCGGCCGCCCAGGGGAAAGACACACTCCCTGTTCAGTAAACAGGCCTATGATTTATATGCAAAGAACCAACAGGGCACAAAAAGTCACACAGCCAGCTTGGATGCTTCCCTGGGGCTGCCTCTGGGGTGGGTTCCATGTTGGTCCACACTCCTAGATCCAGCTCTAAACCCCCAGGGTTCACAAAGGACACCTCCCCATTCCTGCCAGGGTAGGAGGCAGTGAAGTGTGTGAGAAAGAACACAGGCCCAGGAATCAGACAGCCCTGGGTTCCAATCCCAGTATGGGCCCAACACCACATCTGCTCTAAGCATCAAAGTACTCATGTGTAAAATGAAATTAAGACCACTGGGTTAGGGCCCTGGGGAGCCACTGCAGGCTGCTGAGCAAAGACAAATACATCATTTACATACCTGGCGTAAATACAGCTCTACATGCTTGGCACAGAATAAGTGCTTGATAAATCAGCTTACTGTTATTTCTGGGGTCCCTTAGCTCACCTTGAAAGAGTGGCCTGGCCAGAGAGTAGGGAAGGGAGACTCCCTTGTCTTTCTCTGTGGGAGAGTAGGGGATGCTCCCACCCTACTGTTCTGATTTTGGCTACTGAATAAAGCCTTTGCAAGGCAACCTCACATAGTGGCTGCAAGGCTGGCTTTGGTGTCAGGGAGATGTGTGTTCAAATCCTGGCTCCATTACATACTAGCTGTGCGCGAGGGCAGGTCATTTTACCTTTGAGCCTCATTCCCCTTCCCTGCAAAATGGGCATGACAGTAGGCTCAACCTCAGAAGGCTGCTGGGAGGGTTAAATGGGGCAGTGGATGGACAGGAGTTGGCACGATGTTGGGTACACGTGGCCCTCCTTGCCCCCAACTGGCTCTGGGCCCCTCCACAAAGTCTTCCTGAGTCACTGGGGGCTCGTTGTATGACCACATTCCTGACCCTCTCCCTTGCCCTGCAGGGCAGTGTGGGCATGCGATTGCAGTTTACAAAGCCCTTGGCCCACCTTGAAGGAAAACTGCCTTATGGGTTCCACCCATATCTGCCACTGAGGCCATCACTACCCCTGATCTGGGTGTGCAGCTGCCTCCAAAATGGCTCCAAAAGGGTTCTCCTACCTTCAGGAACCCTTCCCTTCACCTACGATTCACCCTATACATTGTTGCCTGACCTGTCTTCCTAAAAACAGATCCAACTGTGTCTCTTCCCAGCTCAGGAACCTGCAATGGCTCTCCAGCACCCATACAATAAGAAGTGCTTACTCCTGCTTCCATACCTTTGCATGTGTGGTCTCCTCTGCCAAGAAAGCTTCTCTGTGCGTCTTGGCATGTTCAAAGCCTACACATTCTTCAAGGTCTGCCTCTCAGTGGCAGCCTTCCCAATTCTACTAGTTAACCAGAGAGTATCCGCAGTGCTTTCTTGGGCCTCTGGGTTGAGCACCCACTGCTCCCTTGCTGCACTGTGGGGCTCCTCTCCAGCCAGATTGTGAGCTCTCAGAGGTCAAGTGTTCCCACTGCCTCTCTCATACGCCCTCCCCACCACCCTTTCAGCCTTGTCTCTAAGTAGCTCCAAAGCCCAGAGCCCTCCAACCCAAACGAGCCACTTGTCATTCCCTGCGGCCTCCTCATACACCCCTACTGTTGTGACTCTTCTACACCTCTGCTAGGAATTCCCTTCTCCATTCCACCTTCTCATGTGGGACTCTGGAGCCCACCTAAAAAAGCTTGCTGCCCAAGAAGCCATTCTGGTCTCCATCCCACGGTCTGCACCAGATCCTACCTTCTTCTGACGTCCGGCTTGGATGCCTCTTGCTCTGAGGCCCCGCCCCCTAGAGCGCTACCTTCTAGGCCTGGCTCTGCGCACCTCCACCTCCCACGCAAGCTCCCCCACGCTTACCGCATGCTGAAGCGATCATCACTGTCCTGTCCCCGTCCCTTCATAATAGCAGGGTTCTAGTCTGCATCGGAGTCCTCCCCATGCTCAGGAAAGAGCTGCTGAGGGACGCTGGGAAGGCAGTGGCCGGCTGGCGGCCTGCACTCGCTCTCCCGGCATCATGGCTGCTGGCCCGTACTGGACCTTGGCCTTTGGGACACCATTCTTCCTTTGGCTCCTTCTAACCCCGTGATGGCTTCTTCCCAGGCTCCTTGGCTGGTTCCTCCCCATCTCCCGACCTCCAAAGACTGGTCTTTGGGCTTCTTCTGTCCTCTCTCCTTCTCTTAGTGACTTCATGCGGCTTCGAACCTCAGAAACCATGCACCTGCTGATGACGCCCAGATTTAAATTTCCAGCCAGGGTGTTGTCCCTGAGCCCCAAACCCACATACCCAACTTTCTCCTCACATTCCCACGTGGAGGGCCACAGGCACCTCACATTTCACTTGTCTGAAAGCAAAGCCTGCTCCTCCCAGTCTTACCCATCTTGGCCAATGCCAACTCCTCCTCTCTGCTGTGGCCCCAAAGCCTTAGCTCTGTCGCTCACCCCTCATCTGGTCCCACAGCAAATCCTGGTGGCCCTCTTCCTGCAAGGCTTCCAGACCCTACCCATGTCTCACCTCCTCCATGTAACCGCCTTGGCCCGGCCACCTCATCTATCTTGAGTTTATTCCGAGGGGTTCTAACTGTCCCCTCAGCATCTGCCCTTCCCCACCCTACCTACTCCATCTGTCCTCAACACACAGCCAGAGGGATTTTTAAAAACCGCTGGTCATCTCATGCCACTCCTCTGCTCAGAATCCTCCCATGGCTCCCACCTGACTTGGAGTTAAAAGCTGTAGTCCTTACAGTCCCTGGCGAGGCCCGTGACCCAGCCCTGGCTCCCTTTTGGCCTCTCTCCCTCCCCTCCAGCCACATGCTGCTCCCTGGGCCTCCAAGCCTACTCCCTGCTTAGCCCTGGCAACTGTAGGCTGCTCTGCTGAAACAGCACTCCCAGTCACCATGCCCTTAGCCTCTTGATTTTTCCTCATCTCCTTCATCGCCAGAAGCATCATACACGGACCTGTTCGCCATGCGTCTTTTCCTGCTGGAGTGTTGTCTTGTGGAGGGGAGAACTCTACTCACTGCCATCCCCACTGCCTAGAACACTTCCTAGCCCACCACAGCTGCCCATAAGTATTTGGGGATAAAGAGCCCCCTCCCCTGGGTGAGGAGGGCTTCAGGGGGGCTGTGGCTCATTCACAACTCCCATCCCTGGCTACATCGGACACTCAGAGGCATTAAAGGTAAATGTGTTGGATTGAACAAACTGAACCCACCTCGTGGGCATCTACAGTGACTACATCCAAGGCAAGGTTAACTGTCTACTCCAGGGGCTGCTGGCAATAGACAAAGAAGACCCTGTCACCAGGCTGTGGCCAGATTGGCCAGGGTGACTAAGCATGCCCAAACCATTGCTCTGTGAAAAGCTTTTTGTTGAGAGTGAGTCAGTCCCTATAATGGAATGAACCTCCAGCTCCCGTAACCTCCTCCCCAGGAACCCCCTGTCCTCCTGGATCATGGTATATATCCCCCACTGTACTGGCTCTGCCATATTAATGGTGATGAGGTTTTTACGCGATATTATAGCAAAGAGAAATGGGTCAGGTTGGCAGCACACACTCCAGGAAGAATATTTGGAAGGAAAAAAATAGTCACCCAAGGCATAGCCTATTACCACAATATCCCCAGAGCCACACACTAATGGTTACATTTAATTTAATGACATAATCCACAGAGACGTTTCTTAATCTGTAAAGAAACAATGCAAATGTTTTTCTCAGCCTTTACAGAAAAACCCATGCGGCTGTGTGGCAGATCACGTTTTCCCAAAGATGGGCCTCCATGGTATATCCCACCCCACGGGAAGAATGAAGCTCTTCTTTTGAGATTGACGCTCCTCCAATGGCTCCTCCCCTTGAGCCTGAGCAGACCACTGTGATTACCTGGACCAACAGAATAAAGCAGATGGCATGAAATGCTATTTTCTAGGTACAGACCTTAAAACTGGCAGCTTCCACATCCTGCCTCTTGAAATGGTGGCTCTTGGAACCAGCCACCATACTGTGAGGAAGCCCAAGATAGCCCACAAGGAGAAAACACACTAAGAGGCCATGTGTCAGTTTTCTGACTGACAACCCCATCTGAGGTTCTAGCCAATAGCCAGCATCAATTCTAGACATGTGAATAAAAAAGCCCCCAGATAATACCAGCCCCCAGCTGTGGTGTCAGCCTCAGCCTCTAAGCCTTACCAGCTGAAGGCCCACACAAGTTGGTACAGAGACAAGCTGTCCCTGTTGTGCCCTTTCTGATTCCTGACCCATTGAATTTGTGAGCACGATAAAATAATTGTTTCAGGCCACTAAGTTTTAGAGTAGTTTGTTATACAGCAATAGCAACTGGAATGTTTTGCCACATGGGTTTCTAAGAAGATTAATTAAAGTGATATCCCCACTACCCCAAAGTATATTGTTTAAATCCACAACATCTTGTATGGCAAGGTCTTCTAGTTGCATAAAACCCTTTTAGGGATTGGGACGTCTCCATATCTATCTGGTCTGGGGTTTTTTGTTTTTATTTTTAAATTTTTTCTTCAGCAGGGATATTTTCCTTGAATAGTCCCATGATGGCTATTTCCTGGATCACATAAAGTTGTGCTCAGAGGCTGAGTGTTTCCAGGCAAAGGTTTCTTAGAGGAAAGGGAGGAAAGGTATTTTTACGGAACTATTCCTGGAACCCAACAGAATGCTCTTACTTGAGGCTGATTAATAAACAACGAGCAGATCCGATTGTGTCAATGCTGTTTCAAAGCCCTCAATTCCCCTATCCCTGTTCCCCAAGTTCAAGCTCCTGGGTGCAGCATGCAGAGTCTGTGGTCCAGATCGTGGTGAACATTCCAGCCTTACCTCTCTTGTGCTCTCTCTGCAACAAACCACTAGCAGCTCCCCAGAACTCCTGGGGTATCTGCTGACAAGGGTCCCCTGTGTAAGATGCCTTCCTTTTCAGAGTTGGCTTGGGACACACTTACTCATCTTTCTGGCCTCAGCTTACGCATTAGGCCTTCTCCCAAGACATTCCTGAGCCACCAAGCAGACCTGACCACTCCCTTGACACCCACCTGGCTCTGCTGCGTGTGACTTTGTCCCAGCACTGCTTGCACTGTATCATACATCTTTGCTTACATGCCTGTGAATCCCAGGGGCAGTGACTGGCTCTAACTCTTCCCAGTGGCCCCAGCATCTGTCCCTAGGCCAGGCACAAAGAGGTGGGAACAAGTGGCTGTTGAATAAATGAATGGCTAGTGGAAAAGGTGACAGCACTCTCTTGGGGATCTCTAGCACTTTGCCAGGCCTCCTGGCCCTGGAGAAGCACAACACACACAGCAGTGGCCAGCTACTGAGGAAATCCCTGTTGGAGGGGCAAAACAGAGAGCTGCTGATGGCAGGGCCCTGGCGGAACTGATGGCTTCCTCCGCCCATCCCAAACTGATGCCGTGCTTTGCTGCCACTGAGGCTGGAGAATGTTTGCGGGGGGCCGACTGCTGGATGAGGTTCCCTGTGACAAATAGCCAGACACGGTTCACTGAAGTAGGATGATGGACATAACTCCCCATTGGAAAACAGGGTGTGTTTATAAAATGTTAATATTTTGTTTGTTTTTAAACAAGAGCTGCAGGTACTCTTGTTTACAGTGGCCTGGACACTTATGTTTTTAAAAACCCTCCGGCCATCCTGCAGAGCAAGCTCTGAACTGCTTTTATCTCTTCCGAGAGAAGACAAGGGCACAGGGAGAAACAACTCAGGGCAGAGCTGTGACCAGAAACTACGCTTTCAGACCATGTGACCTCACCTTGGCCCCTCTGGGGGAACCGCCAGCTGCATTTGACAGAGCCAGGGCCTCTTGGGCCTGTGGGCACGAGTCACAATGCTTTCTTGGGTATACACTGTGGCCACACAGAGCCTTGCATTGACCACGGCAAACACGGCCTGTGGACCAGAGCCAAGAGGCGCAGATGTGTGGCCCTGATAACAAGATGAAGGATGATTATTGGAAAGGGGGAAAAGAAAGGAAATCAGAGATGCTTCATTCCCTCGAGGAACACAAAGAGATGGCAGAGGCAGTGCCTGGTACGGAGCGGAGCCCCTGGGGAGGGTCCTTCTAATTGCTGGGATGGCTGAGCTGCAGGCAACAGCCACAAAAACCCAAGTTTGGATCCACCACTGTCTCAGTTTCCTCATCTGTACAGTGGGAGCAACAATGCATCCACCTTGCAAAGCATCCTGAGGGCTAGAGATCATGAACAACGCTGGACACAGCAGTTGCCCCAGCTGGCAGTAGCCGAGCCTGAGTGGAGGAAGATACCTTTTATTCTTTTTTTAAAATTTTTATTTTATATTGATTTTTAAAGAATTTTAGGTTTTCTTTCTTTTTGGTAGAGATGGGGTCTCACTCTTGCTCTGGCTGGTCTCGAACTCCTGATCTCAAGCGATCCTCCTGCCTCAGCTTCCCACAGTGCTAGGATTACAAGCATGAGCCACCGTGCCTGGCCAAGAAGACACCTTTTAAGTCTCACAACAACCTGATAAGGAGAGTACAATTCCTGCCCCTGTTTTACAGGTGGGGAAACCGAGGCTTAGAGAAGCTTGTAAATTCCCAAGATTGATGAACAGGGAGCCAGGACTCATCTTAGGCCATCTGCCTTGGTGGCTCTGCCCTTTACTATTGTGCCATCCTGCTCCTGCCAGCTTTGGGGACTGTGCCTCGTACAGAGGGCGCCAAGGAAGTGCCCTCAGCCTCAAGACCCCTGGCCACCTTCTCAGGGCCCCATAGCATGGCCTGCCCCTACTTCCCACTTCTAGGCTGGAGTAAGGTCCCCTATGCCTCTCCCTGGGGGGCTTGGGTACCCCGTGTAGGAGCCTCACCACAATACACAGACCAGCCTGGCAGCGCTGTCTCCACTAAACCTCCCAGCTCCCCTTAAGGCTAGGTGCTCTTCCTCCCTCTGCCATTCTGGGCCCCTGCTGCTCTCCCAGCTCTGGCTGGCTCACAGGAGGGTCTGTGTTGGTCTCTTTCTCTGACAGAGGAGCCTGGAAGGCAGAGATCCTGCCAAATTCATCTTTGGAACCATCAAAGGGCCTAGCATGATGCCAGGTGCATGGTAGGTTTTGAGTAAACGTGCACTGAATTAAACCGGAGAGAGAACTGAGACAGAGCCCAGAGCAAGCATGACCAGAGGCCGGACCAGGTGGCCCTCTCTCCATCAGACTCCTGAGAGACCCACCTCCGGCATCTGGTGATGAGGAGAGGACCAGCTCATCCTCTTCCACAGACCAGGGGTCTTTTCTTTCTTTGGTCCATAGGCCCTTCCAGAATCTAACAGAAGCCACTCTACTCCCTCCCCTTAACTGGAAAGATACTCGCATACATTTTCCATGAAAGGCTGCCAGCCTCACCATGTTGACCACCTAACAGAGGAGGAAGCCGGGCCTGGAATGGATTTCCTACAAAGGACAAGGAAAGGTGGTTACTTTGGAATCAGGTAGACTTAGAATCAATCTTCCTTTGCCTGTTACTGGCTGTGTGACTTCTGTCAGCTACTTTACCCCGTGAACCTCCTCTGTGAAGTAGGGATAATGTACGTTACTGCAGCAACTGCTGCTAGGAGATGCACAATGAAGTGTTTTTATTTTTTATTTTTTTCCTTTAAATGTATAGTAAATGGGCTGCAGGGGGTGCCTGTGAGTTGCCTTTCATTTGATTTTTTTAGAGGCAGCAGTGACAGTGGCAGAAGCATAAGCTTCTAGTCCAAACATGCGAGCCTTGTGCCCACAACCAGGTGACTTAACTTCTCTGAGCCAGCAGGGGGTCTGCCTCGGCCAAAAGCCACCAGTAATACCCCTCGAAGATGTGGTGGCTTGGATGAGGCGACGGGTGCAGGAGGGTCAGGGGAGGGCCCCCTCCCCACTCGCCCATGCCCACTGCTCACAGCCCACCCGAGCCTCGTCCTGGCCGTGGCAGCCCTGAGTGTGCTTCCTGGGCGAGAGCTGCCTCTGTTGTAGATCTCAGGGCCAAAACAACTCACAAATGCAGCAAACATGCCACGGCCTGGAAGACAGCTCTCTGCTTCAGAGAAAACACACAGTTCAATTTTCCAAAGATCGAACCCAAGAGCATTTCAAGGCTTTCCCGGCCAGAGCAGTTCTCGGAACTCAGGAGGCACCACCCTCGTGTGACTGAACAATTAAAGCCACGAGTATTTGTCATTCTCAGTAAAGGTTTTTGAGGACGGCGGAGGAAGCTGAAAAAAAAAAATCTGATTTTGGCAGCATAGTTTTCAGAAATATATGGTAATCCATTTTTGTCAATCCACGAAAGGCACGGCTCAAATCATTAAAAAGCCATCGTCCTTAATCATGCATGGAGAAGGCCAGTCTATGCCTCTCAGATGATTTTCAAATGGTTTCAGGGTAACTTTCAAGAACTGACAGGCAAGCAGGGAGGGGATTAGCGAAGACAATAATCTGAGGAATTTTTCTTTCTGGTTCTCAGAAGGCAAGGGATTTATTTGAGAGAAAATCTCCACCCAAACCTTGGCCTTGGCGGGTAGGGGCAGTGGCAACAGAGACCCCAGGGTGGATCAGGGCTGACCTCCACCCTCAGGGAAACTGCTGCTGCTTTCTCAGAAATGCAGTAAGCAAATTCACAGTGAAACAGCCAGGGAACGAATAACTATGACGCATCGTGACAGGTGCTAATAATAGGCAGAAGTTTGTGCAGTTCTTAAGGCTCAGCTATGAGCCACAGGGACCTGGGTTTGGAATTTGACTTTGCCTCTCACTAGCTGTGTGACCTCACACAAGTTCCTGCACCTCTCAGAGACCCAGTTCTTCATCTATAAAACGGGATCCCTACCTCATAAGCTTGGGAGAGAAATGAGTTAACTCCTAGGAAGCCTTCATCACAGTGCCTGGTACATAGTAAACTCTCAACAAATGCCGGCTGAGCAGCTGCCTCTGCTGAGCAAGCCTCACAGGTGGCTTTTGATTTGGATCAGGGAGGATAAGCAGGAGTCTGCAGGGTGGGGAGTTGGAGGAAGGACACTCCAGGCAGAGGATATAGCATGTGCAAAGGCCCTGAGGTGAAAAGTTGGTCAGGGACGTGTGCAGCTTTGTGGGGAGGGGATGGGGAGGCAACACCGCCAGGTCAGCTGGAGCCCTCCTGGGAAGCACTGTGGATGCAGGCTGAGGGGAGCCATGGAGGGGTGTCAGCAGGGCTGGGCCCGTGAGCAGCAGCATAGATGAGAAGCTAACTAAGGAGCAGGAGGGAGGCTGCAGAGAAGACTAGAACAGTGCTTGGAGGTCCGGGCTCCTCACAGGGTCCAGTGTGTCTTCTTCCTGGTCTCACTTCTTGGGCACTTGTTGACTCTTAGGTGTCACCAAGAACTCTCATCTGGGGTCCCCAGCCTTTGTTTGAGGGAAACACCCTCTACCATGCCCAGCAAAGGTTCTGCTCCTGTCCCCTTCCTTAGGGCAGAGCTGTTGTGGGCAGATGGCTGCCCAGGCAGAGACTGCATCTCCCAGCCCTGCCACGTTTAGGTGGGGCTGCAGGACCGAGTTCTGGCCACTGGGATGCCGGCATAAGTTCCACAAAACGCATCCGTGGGATCCTCCAAGGCCATGATGACCTTAGCAGTCACAACCCGAAGATGATGGTGTCCCCATCACCCTGGGTCCCTGAGACACTGAGGAGCAGAGCTGCCCCCACCATCAGTTTCACTTTACAAGAGAAAGAAAGAAAGTCTGTTGCCTCAATCCACCAGTCTCTGGGGTATCTGCTACAGCAGGTAGCATTACCTTGACTAAATACACCCAGGAGCAGAATGGCCTTAGGTACCTTGCTTCATGTCTCTGAGCCTCAGTGTCACACAGATTATTGTGAGACAGTAAGAGGACAAATGTGAGTGATGCTTTGCAAGCAGGGAAGAACCACAGAGATGCCATTCTCACAGGATCGTGAGAGCCTGAGGCTGCTGAAGAGAGAGGACTTTGGACTCCCTGCTGAGGCAGAGGGGTGCAGCCAAAGGCCAGAGAAGCTCCAGGCAAGCAGTCAAGGTCCACCAGCTGGTCCTGACCCAGATTGGAGGCTCTCACTCCAGGCTTTAGTTCTATCCCTAGGCAGAGATGCTCCCCAAATAGCTGAGCCCCCTGAGGGAGGAAGCTGGGGCTTGGCTTCCAACTCCTGGAGGCTCCCCTAGGAGGGAGTCAGCCCAGTCTCCTTCTGATAACTTGCTCCAACCTCTCAGAACTCATTAACAGGAAATTGCATTCCCTGCCAGGAAGATGCACGCCTGATTCTTCAGACACATCAGGTGGACTGTTATCAAAACCTTGTCATGTCTCTGTGCAGCCCCCACATGCTCCTGTGCTGCTGTCCTCTGCCAGGCTCTGTGCTCAGAGCACACATTGCCTTTGGAGATCTAAAACCTGGTGTGGTTAAGTGGTCTGCTTGCCCACCTGGCTGGGAGCAGGGGTGGCAGAGGCTCAGCCTTACCCAACTCCTGGGCACCCCACACTCCCAGCCCAGGATTGCGGCTGAGACCTCACGGTGGGGCAGGAGGAGGGCATGAATGACATGGGACGTGATGAGCTGTCTCTGGCCTTTGGCAACTCTCACAGGACCCCAGTCATTCCCTGTCCTTCTGCTGAGGGGGTTCCCCCTGCCACAGCTCGGGGGTGGGCATGGAGTTGGGGCAAGGCCACCTCCTCTTGCACGTATCACCCACCGTCCCATCCTCCGGGAGGGACGGTGCCGACGCTGCCCTCCTCTACCTCCCAGGCTCTCGCCTCCCTTCCTGCTGTCCTGCTCTTGCTAGGGGCATGCGAGTTCTCAGATCACCTGACACAGTAAAAACCATCAACGTCCTGGACTACAATAAGGACATAAGGCATCCATTTCCAGCATGCGCCTTACACCCACCCTGAGGGGTGCCCTTATTCCTATTTTACAGAGGAGGAAACTGAAACTCACAGAGATTAAATGACTGGAGCCAAAGGTCACGCAGCTAGTCTACTAGGCAGTAATTTGAGCTGGGCCTAGCAGCCTCCAAAATAATCCTGGTCACTTGTTTAATATATTCTAACTGCAAGTACCAAACTGAGAATTTTATACTTAATCTTCATAACAACACTATAGCATAGGTGACTATATTATCTCCATTTTCAGATGACAAAACTGAGGCTCAAATAAGTTAAGCAACTTGTTTGAGGCTGCACAGCAAATAAGCAGGAACCGTGGCCTGAACACCTATGGGGTTAGGGCTCTTTCCCTCCACCAGCCTCACAGGCAAGAAAGGTCTCGTCCAGGGAAGACAGAGAAAGAGTCTTCAATGATATCCTACCAACCAAAAAAGCAAAATATAAAATTACACGAATGCTGGTCGCCACTCCATTAAAAGGCATGTGTACATGGATCACACAGGGCAGGATCTGGTAGACGACAGTATGTCTCAGAGGGAGGCAGGGCCTGGCCATTTCTGTTAACATATGGCCACCCTTGGCCGAATTCTTCCTCGTAAGGATGGCTAAGAGTTAAGGTGAATAGGAACCAGGTGGTGCAGGTGTGCCAGCTCAACCTTTCCTTGGCCGTGGAGGCAGGTGTGGAGGGTGTCCTCCCTCCCTCTCCCCAGGTGTAGGAGCCAACTGGCCAGGTAACCTTTCTACCTGACCACATTTCAGACAGGCCGTGGTCTCAGGCAGAGATCCAAATAAACCAGAGACCACTGCCCTGAGCACTCGCAGCTTCTGAGAAAGCAAAGGCTTGCAGGAGACAGGCTGAAGCAGCAGCCACAGCCTGGCAGTGTGAAGAGGCCCCAAGCCTGCCGTCCCCATCACAGAGGCCGAGGCCAAGGCCAAGGAGCTGGTTTGCACTGCCATCAAGAAGGCCCTGCCCAGCTGGGCAGCTCATTGCCCACCTTTCATTTCATGTTACAGTCACACTCAACTCAACATGCCACACCATCGAGCATCTGCTCAGGCTGTCCGTTCTGCCCTAAAGGCCCTCCGTGCCCCGCCCCCCCAGTCCTCAGCTCTAACGTGCGCATCTGTTGTTCTCAATTGTCCTGAGTCCACCCCCGGCTTTCAGATGGTTCCATTTCCCTCAAAAGTTATACACCACATCAACTTCCATTAGAACAGACGCTTTAGGAGAATCCTCAACTCTGTCTAGAGGGCAAAGCAGGAGGAGCAGGATTATCAGGGGGAAGAAAAGAACTTAAGAGAGAGGCGGGAAGCCCAAGACCACGCTGCGCACTCTGTTCTC
Source organism: Lepilemur ruficaudatus (assembly GCA_963574885.1). Taxonomy (NCBI): domain Eukaryota; kingdom Metazoa; phylum Chordata; class Mammalia; order Primates; family Lepilemuridae; genus Lepilemur; species Lepilemur ruficaudatus. The sequence continues at coordinate 14,145 of CAUYRT010008476.1, read as the reverse complement.
AGGATGGCCCATGGCAGCCTTGCTCTAGTGTCACCCTGCACTTGCCGCTGTACTCGAGCACCACCATGCCCGTGACGCGCTGTGCCCTCACTGGCCTGCTCTGCCCAGGAAGCAACAGTCTCTTTTTCAAAGCCCAGCTCAAAGCCACGGCTCTGTGAAGTTCCAGTGGGGTCAGCGGCTCCTCCTTCTGTGCCCACAGCATTCTGACCTCATCATTGTGTGTGGATCCCACCCTCCAGGATAAGAACTCCTGTGGAGCAAGAGACTTGGCCAGTTCACCTCTGCATCTCTAGCATCCAGCCCAGAAGTGGCCTAGAAAGACCTCATGAATGAATGGATGAATGTGGATGAATGAATGTGCTTCCTTTCGCCAAGATCCCAAGACGCCTATTTCCCCATCTCCTGCTGGGCCCTCCCTCTCCAGTCACAGGGAGAGCAAACTGCACCTCTTCACCCCACACTGGTATTGACAAGAGTTGGGTTTTAATGGTGCTTTGACAAAAGGCAGCTCCCGTGTTCATTTTCCTTGGCTAATTACATTTCCCAATTGAAACGCTTATCTCTGGGCTAGTGTTAAAGACATAATCTGTTTCCAGAATGGATTCAAAAGAGGTGAGAAGCAAGAAAATAATTAAGCCAACTTCTGATTGAATCAAATAATTAAGCGGATTTAATCAGCTGCCTGTGATCTACAGCCCCGGCCTGGGTGCACTGCTCTATCAGAGTGATCATTTCTGATTGTTTTAGAGATGGGCAGCATTTCTTCTGAGAAGTAAGTAAAGGAGTGACTCTTTCAAATGAATGCAAATTAGGGTGACAGAACCCCAAGTTCCTTATTTAGGCAAAATATTCTGGGTTTGGTGGAAAAAAAATCGAGGGCAGGGGGTACTCAGTTCCAGAGCCACACCTAGGCACCCATGGTAGAGATTTGGCACCAATGGTCCTAATTCCTTACCCCTTCTTGCATTCATGCCCTCTGCCACTGAGTAGGGTGTCTCATCCTGTCCTCTTCCCCTGGGCTCAGCCACGTGGGGCTAACTTCAGCCAATGATAGCAAATGTGATGTGCACAGAGGCTTGAAAAGGCACTTGCATGTTTCCACTTGTTTTCTTGCCCTGTTGCCATCTCCATGAAAGCACACCTGGGCCGGAGCTGAAAAGGAGAGTGTGGAGCAGAACTGAGTTGCCCCAGTTGTCCCAGCCACAGATGCCCCAGATCAGCCGACAGTCAACTGTCCCAGACACCAGGTGAGCCCAGCCAAGATCTGCACAATCTCTGAGCCTGCCCAACCTGGATCAGCTGGACCCCAAAGACTCCTGAGTTACCCACACACTTACTGCTTCATGCCAGTGAGGTTTGCTTCGTGCCACGCCTGGCCAATATGCAGGACTTTTGTGGCAACAGATAACTGATGCAGTATCCATCAGCCTGGGTCAGCTTTTTTTCCAACTCTGGCTTCTAGAAGGTACCCTCCACCCTCAGCCCAAGTATCATCTAGAATGGAGGGTCATACACCCTGTGGTTTGAACAGTAAATCTTTAAACAAAAACTCATCTGATCTTCATAAAGGCTCCTGGGCAGATAGCAGGACAGGGATTACTTGTCGTGTTTTACAGATGATGATCATGAGGCTCAGGGAACCAAACCTAAGAGCCAGAGACTGTGATTAGAGATGGTGAGTAGAATAGATATACATTAGCCTCTATTTGCCTCATAAACTCCACTAAAACAACAATACCAGAATTTTTTTAAAAAACGTAGAACAGCCAGGGGAGAAGACGATAGCAACAAAGTTTGACAGCTAGAAAGGAGAGCAACTTGTAGCATTGACTTAGAAAAGCCAAGAAAAGGCTGGTGTGGTGGCTCATGCCTCTAATCCTAGCACTCTGGGAGGCCAAGGTGGGAGGATCACTTGAGGTCAGAAATTTCAAGAACAGCCTAGGCAAGCATGAGACACCCCCCGCAACTGATTCTCTACAAAAAAAATAGAAAAAATTAGCCAGGTGTGTGCACCTGAGTCCCAGCTACTTGGGAGGCTGGGGCAGGAGTTTGAGGTTGCAGTGAGCTATGATGATGCCACTGCACTCCAGCCTGAGTAACAGAGTTAGGAAAAAAATAAAAAAGAAAAGAAAAAGAAAAGCCAAGAGAGCAGAATTCACTCACCATGATGCAAGCAAATAAGCACTCAGGTTTGCACTAGAAAGCCCCAAAGGCTCTAGGATTGGTGGCAACACCAGGTATCCCTAGAGGTGGAATAAGAGGCTTTGTTGAAAGTCAGCTTAAAAGGAGTAAGACCCCTAGATCCGCTTCCTACCTCTGCCAAGAAAATGTCCCCCTCTCATCCCTGCAGAAAACTAGAGGTAGAGTTTCAAGAAGGAGTAAGACAGAGGGCCACTGAACTGTGGGATGCTCAGTAGAGGCAGAGGGGACCATCCTGAGAGCAGAGAAGTTAAGTAAAGGTTTTTGGACTGTCCCACTTTGTCCCTCTTGCCCACCTGGATCTCAGAAGGCTGCTTTTAGGAGTCCATTCTCTAGGTAGGAGAATGGAAGTCTCTTCTATGCAGACTCACACCAGCTCTGGAGAGCAGATCCCCGCACCAGCAGTGCCCCGGCTGGATCAGCCTGCATGAGGCATCTGTCAGTGGAGCCCACTCACCACAGGCAGCCCCAAGCATCTTGCTTTGTGTCCCACATTTAACATGAAGACAAACCCAAGGGGCCACAGACATTGGAAGGAGAACTAATGTAAGAGACAGACATGCAAATAAAAGAACACACAGGAAGAGTAACTTGGAGGACAAAGAGACTCTGTAGAAGAAGGAAACTTCAAAAACAATGTATCAGTGAGACAAAAGAAAATGGTACATCCATGAGACAAGAACAGGATGCACAAAAAACATTCACAAAATAAAATGGAGCTCTTGCTAATTAATACACAGTCTGACAGCAGAAATGGCAAACTCAGTGGGAGAGTTGGAAGATAAACGTGAGGAAATTTCCTGGAGTAGAACTGAAAATAAAGAGACAGAAAATAGAAGAGTTAAGAAAATTACAGGACCACATCCAGTCTTACATCCAAACTCTAGGAACTCCAGAAATGAAAAAAATTGGAGGGAAGAAAATAATCAAAGAAATTAGTCAAGAACATGTCCCAAAACTGAAGGCACGGATTTCCAGACTCAAAAGATCCACTAAGCACATCCATCCAGCACAATGGATGAAAAGAGACCCACACTAAGGCACATCATCATGAAATTTCAGAACACTGAAGACAAAAAGGAGGTCCTATACGCTCCCAGAGAAACGGCAGGTCACATACAAATGATCAGGTATTAGGCTTTGCATCGGCAATGTCAGGAGCTAGAAACAATAGATCAATTTAAAAATTCTGAGGGAAAATGACTTCCATCCTGTGATTCTTTATTCAGCCTAATTATCAATTAAGCATGACAGTAGGATAGAGAGTTTCCGACTTCAAAAATTTCAAATATTTTAGTCCTCCTACATGCATCCTTTTCCAGGATGTTACTGGATGGAGCCAACCAAAAAAGAGAGAGACAAGGGATCCATCCAATGGGGGCTCCAAAACAAGACAGACTCACTGCTAACACCATACTTAATGGAGAAAGGCTGAAGGCTTTCCCCGGGGATCAGGAACAAACAAGGAGTCCTTCTATTGAATACTGTGCTGCAGGTTCTAGACAGGGCAATTAGGCGCACGAGAGAAATAAAAGGCATCTACATTTGAAAAAAAGAAGTAAAATGATTTCTGTTTGCAGATGACATATCTTATGTGTAAAAAATCCTAAGGAATCTACTAAAACGTTATTAGAACTAACAAATGAGTTCAGCAGTCATAGGATACAGCAATTATGTTTTTATACACTAGCAATAAACATTCCAAAAATGAAATTAAAAAAAAATTCCATTTACAATAGCATCCAAAAGAATAAAATACTTAGGTATAAATTTAACAAAATCATTGCAAGACTTGTACGCTTACAACTAGAAAGCACTGCTGAAAGAAATTTAAAAAGATCTAACTAAATGGAATGACATTCCATATTCATGGATTAGAAGACTTAATATTATTAGGATGGTAATACCCTGCAAATTGATCTATAGATTTAATGTAATCCCTATAAAAATCCCAGCTGACTTTTTTTGCAGAAGTTGACAAGCTGATTCTAAAATTCATATGGAAATACAAGGGTCCCAGAATAGCCAAAGCAATCTTGACAAAGGACAAAGGTAGAGGGCTCACATTTCCTGTCTTAAAAACTGCAAAACTACAATAATCAAGGCAGTGTGATACTGGCATAATAACAGATATATAGATCAATGGAATAGTCCAGAATAGCTTGCTTTATGGTCAACTAATTTTCAACAAGGAGGCTAAGATAACTCAATGCAGAAAGAATAGTCTTCAAAAAATTATGTTGGGACAATTGGATATCTACATGTAAAAGAATGAAATTAGAGTCCTATCTCATATAAAAATATACTCAAAATGGGTCACAGTCCTAAGAGTAACAGCTAGACCTATAACACTTTCAGAAGAAAACACAGGAATTATCTTTATGATTTGGGGTTAGGCAATGATTTCTTATATATGACATCAAAAACATAAGTAACAAAGGAAAAAACAGATAAATTAGACTATATCAAATTAATAACTTTTGTGCTGAAAACTATATTATCAAAAAAAGTGAAAAGACAACCTGCAGAATGGAAGAAAATATTTGCAAATAATATATTCCATAAAGGACTCATATCCAGAATACATGATGAACTCTTAAAAGTCAAAAATAAAAAGACAAATTACCCAATTAAAATACGGGCAAAGGATTTGAATATATATTTGAATATACATTTCTCCAAAGAAAATACACAAAGGGTCAATAAGGACATGAAAAGATGTTCAATGTCATTAGACATTAGGGAAATGCAAATCAAAGCCATTGTGAGCTAACACTTCACACCCATCTGAATGGCTATAATAAAAAAAGACGGACAATAATAAGTGTTGGCAAGGATGTGTAGAGGGAGCCCTCATACATTATTGATGGGAATTTAAAATGGTACAGTCTCTTTAGAAAATAATTTGGCAGTTCCTCAAAAAGTTCAAGGCAGAGGTCCAATGTGATCCAGCAGTTCCACTCCTGAAGATACATACCCAAGAGAAATAAAAATATATGTTCATATAAAAGTTTGTATACAATGTTCATAGCAGCATTACTTGTAGTAGCCAAATAGTCAAGACAAACCAAATGTCCATCAACTGATGAATGGATAAATAAAATGTGGTAGATCCATAATGAATATTATTCGGCAATAAAAAGAAATGAAATACCGATGGATGCTACAAAACGAATGAACCTTGAAAAAATTATGCTCAGTGAAAGAAGCCAGATACAAGAGACCACAGATTATATGGTTTCATTTTTATAAAACACCCGGAAGAGGCAAATGCACAGAGACAGAGTGGACGAGTGGCTGCCTGGAGCTGGGGGTGGAAATGGGAAGTGCCTATAAATGGGCACAAGGTCTCTTTTTAGGTGATAGAAATGTTCTAAAATTAGATTGTGATGATGTTTACACAACTCTGTAAATATACTAAAATTTGTTGAATGGTACAGTTTAAATGGGTGACTTTTATGGTATGTAAATTATATGTCCACAAAACAAAAAAAGAGAGTGGTAAAAAGATCCCCAGAGATAGGAGCTGTGCCGTAGGTGTGGGGATCAACGCTCCAGAGCAGAGCAGGTCGGACGGCTTCAGGAGAGACTTCTTCCAGAGGATGACATGGATGTAACACCTAATGCATTTGAACATGATGGGAGATTTACACAAGCAGGGGAGAATGTGGAGATAAGGAGTGATAAACATATAACAAACTCAGTATCAAACAAGCATGACAATTATTAACTCCAGAGAAAACAAGTAATTATGTAGGAAAGTGAAGGAAGTTATACTATATGAGGATCAGCCATGAAGAGTGTGTACACAGACATCATGATGTTATATCCTGAATAGCCAATATTTTGATGTAACTGTGTACCAGGAAAGGAGAATGGGAAGAGAGATGTGAGTGTGTGTGTGTGTGTGTGTGTGTGTCAGTGTACATGTGTGTAAATAAAGCTACGATGAGATCTCAACACACATCCACTAGAATAGCTTTTTTTTTTTTTTTAAAAAAAAGACTGATTAAACCAAGCGTTGGTAAGGATGTGGAGCAACTGGAACTCTCAAGCCCTGCAGGTGAGAATGGAAAATGGTACATCCACTTTGAAAGAGACAGCTTAGCAGTTTCCTGCAAAGTTAAACGTACAATTAACATAGGACTCAACAATCCCACTCCTAGGTATATACATAAGAAAAATGAAAACATAAATCCACACAAAAACTTATACATGAACGTTCAAAGCAACATTACTCATAACAGACCCAAACTGGAAACAACCTTAAAGTCCATCAACTGGAGAATGGAAAAAACAAACTATGGTATACCCACATGATGGAACACTACTCAACCTACTGATACAACATGGATGAACCACAAAATCATCATGCTAAGTGAAAGAACCAGACACAAGAGAGTACACCCTGTGTGATTCTGAGACACTCTACAAGGTTCAAACTAATTTAGAGTGACAGAAAGCAGATCAGTGATTGCCTGGGGCAGAAGCTGGGGAGGAATTGACTGCAAAGGGCATGAGAGAACTTTCAGAGGTAAAAATGCTCTTGTATCTTGATTTTGGTGGTGTTGAAATACATTTTATTGTATTAAATTATACCTCAATATAAGTTGAAAGTTAAAAAAGGGTAGAGCTACTGATTCCAATTGGGGTTAAAACCAAGGAGGCTCCAAGGAGGAGGCAATCTGTAAGCCTGGTCTTTAAAATGAATTTGAGAGACATACGGAAGAAAGGACAGGGATCTGTCAGGCAGAGCAAACAGTATGAGTGTGGCCAAGTTTGCTAGCTGTCCCCCAATATTCATTCTTTGATTTTTATGGAAACAGAAGGTACAATTTTAGCTGAGCACCTGGCCATGAGCATAAAAACTACATATCCTATCCTCCCTTGCAGCTAGGAGTAGGCATGTGATCAAGTTCTGGCCACTGTGATGTCAGCTGAAGTGGTACATGCAACTTCTGGAAAATATGTTTAAAGGGAAGGGACGTTCTCTTCTCTTACTCATTTTCCCTTCCTGCTGGCTGGAATGTGGATGCAATGACCACAGCCAGAGCAGCCATCTTTGACCACAACGGAGAAGCCACTACTGAGGAGAAATGGTGGAATCTGAGTACCTGATGATGGTGGAGTCACTACTCCAGTCCTAGACTGACTACCTGGATTTGTAAGTGAGAGAGAAATAAACTTCCATTTTGGTTAAGTCATTGCTATTTTTAGTTTTCCATTAGTTTCAGCAGAATCCAATCCTAACTAATAAAATGAGCAGATGGAGAGCGACCTGAAGTGTAAACATCCCTGGTGCCTTGGGCTGTCCTAGACACCACCATCGTTATTCGACTCCCTACTGCTTGAGGGCAAGGCCCTAGTTTTCCTCATTTTTCTGTTTCCAGGCCTTGGCACATAGCAGGAGCTCAGTAAAAACAACCAGTTGGCTGGAAGACCAGGGCATGGTCAAGCCCTGGCACAGGACAAGCTAGAAGCTCTCTCAGGGCAGAGCCTGGACCCTCCTGTTTGCCACAGGAACCACTGCACCCAGTCCAAGTGTAAGAGACCAAAACTGCTTGTGAAACCTAAGTCTGTTGCAGGGCTATCTCTCTCTCATAGTTGCAAAATAGACTCCTGCCTTGGAATGATAAGAATGCTTGCTCATGCTAACTGCCCACTTGTGCTTCTGTGATAACGGCTTGCTTGCAGAAACCGCTGGGTAACATGAGATGAAGTAAGATGCTGAAAAAAAAAATGCTGGGAAAGAGTGCAGAGAGAGATAGCTATAGAACCAATCGCTGTACTAGATAGATGCATATTCAACGCGTGGACAGCTCTTTGTTTGCTGCCTGAACTGGCCCTATAAAACCGCCCTTCCCGCGCCACCCGGGGTCCTTTGTCCGGAGAAGAGGCCACTGCGTGTTGGCGCTCTGAGACACAAATCCTAACTCGAGTTAGTTGGTAATAAACTCCTCTTGTTGATTGCAGGCTCAGAGTTTCCGTCTCTCTGTTCAGTGGCACTGCGAGTCCCGATCTAACACAAGGCCTGTTGTGAGTGCTCAGGTACTTTTTGAAGGAAGGAATGAAAGGCAGAAATCTGGGATATCACAGCCCAGCATCAACCCATCTTTTTTCTAGTTAACAGGTCCCTGAATCACCTTCTAGGGGACCTCCCCTCCTTCCCAGTTCCCAGTCTATGTTCTGTTCGAGGTGGAATGTCTAGACCTCCAGCAATGAGGTGACCTAGGCTTTGGCAAGTCCACACCTTTCATCCCTCTGGACACAAGGATTAGTTAGCGACAGTCAGAGCCATCGGCCCAATAAAAGCTTACCAGAGCTAATCCTGAGACTTAATCAAGAAAGTGGCACCAGCTCTTTTGCATCAAAGACAAATTGGGTAGATGGAGGCTAAAGTTGCTGTACCAATTTGCTAACATGAAGGAACGGCTGGTCTGACAATGAAGCCAACTCAGAGAAAATAGACCCCAGAGACAGAGGAAGAAAGGAGAGGACTGAGGAAGACTGAGTTCTGGCCTTCATTTGAGACCTGGATCAAGCTGTGCCTACAGTCTGTCTAATCCTAGTGACTTTCAGTCAAGTGATCTAGTAAATTTCTTTCGGGCTTAACCCAAATGGGCTTGGCTTCTGTCTCTTGCAACCCAGAGAGAGCAAACCAACATAGTTGACCTTGAGGGTCAATGTCACCCTTAAAATGTCATCTTAGGAGTAGTGCTAGCACCTATGGGGGCCAGGGTATCATCAGGTTGTGGCATTAACTCCACTTCCTTTCGAGTGTGGCTGACTCTGAGAATAGTCAGCTCAAACAAGGCTTCATTGATTCTACCTGGTATGTGACATTGTAAACCAATCTCACATTATCAGCATTGCAAAAATTCCCCTATAAAAACACAGGAGTCTAAAATGTTAATCTGAGAATTAGTGGACATTTATCTTCTTTTGGATCGGTATAATTTCCTCCCATTTTTTTTATCTGCTTTCTGAGCCACCTCATTTATCTAAGCTTTCAAAAGCTCATGCAAAACACATAATGCACTTCAGCTACAAAAATCAATGCTTGAGGGTGCATTTTTACCAGGATTGCTACGGAAATTCTTCTACTGCTTCTCAGAGGCCTTACTGCAAACATTTTTATTCATGAATAAGAGCCAGAATAGTTTTACTTATAAACAAGGCTTTTCCCTAATTATCAAATCAAGGAGGAAATGTCATTTTAAAAAATATACACTTTTTATTATTTCTGATGGGATAGAAATTTATATTAGCTTGGGCTTCAAGCCTCTCACCTCCCCCAACCACCCAAGGCAATGGACTGACTTTAATTAAAGACCATTTACCCTGGGAATGGATTGCTGGCTGCAATTTGTACTGAAGAGACACATTTGCAGACAAATGGATTGCAGTCCTTAGATTTTGCCCAAATGACAAAAGAAGCGATTATGTTCCCTCGTCACTTCCTCACTCTGAAGAACTCTATTAAGAGAATAATTTGAACTGACTCTCTGCTACTCTGCATTTTAAAGTGTGATCTATTTCAATGCCACCAACATTTTTCCCCTTTTAAAAATGAGTGGTATTTAAGGAAAACTGCCAGCTGGTGTCTATCTGAGGAGGGGCTGCAGGAAACATGAAAGTTGATTTAACTCCCTCCAAAGCGAAGCTCCATTGCCTGCAAGTGCACGAGTAACCTGTAGCCTTGGTTCGCAGCAGCAAGCAGCAGACGGAGGCAGTTCCAGAGCACAGGAGACATAATCAGATTCACAGGATGGCTCTGGACACCTTGTTCTACTTTTTCATTTCCTAGCTGCTTAGCGCCACAGGGGTTTGGACCAGGCTAACTCCAAAGTCACAGAGTTTAAATAGGACTGTTGGGCCCTGAGGCTTCCTGATTCACATGAGGTCTGAACAGAGGCCCACGGTTCTGCCTCAGCATGGAGCTGAAGGAAGCCCAAACTGTAGGGTGGCCTCTCGTGTTGTGTTAAAATGAGCCTCAGGAATGCCTTCTCTGTGGTCCTAGGACCACCTGTACAGGCTGCATTATAATGATTTATGTGTCTGTGTACCCTAGGCTGCGTCCTCTATCGCTGGGCCATGGCCCATTACCTGTCCGCAGCCTGTTAGGAAACGGGCTGCACATCACCGCCTGAGCTCCACATCACACCCCCCACGGACACCCCTCCCCCATCCCCAGTAGGTGGAAAATTGTCTTCCATGAAGACACGGTCCTTGGTGCCAAAAAGGTTGGGGACCACTGCCCTAAGGGACCCAGCAGGGGCAAGTGTGCCTCCTCAGGGCTCAGCTCAGGACCTGGCACACAGTGGTGCTCAATAAATGCAGAATGAGTGACTGAGTAAAAATATGTCCTTTAGTTCTGTCCATTTGATCAAAAGGAGCTGAGCTCAGCACCAACAAGGACTGGGTTAATTTATCCCAAATCAGCCGGGCACAGTGGCTCATGCCTGTAATCCTAGCACTCTGGGAGGCCGAGGCGGGTGGATCACTCAAGGTCAGGAGTTCGAGACCAGCCTGAGCAAGAGCGAGAACCCTGTCTCTACTAAAAATAGAAAGAAATTATCTGGACAACTAAAAATATATATAGACAAAATTAGCTGGGCATGGTGGCACATGCCTGTAGTCCCAGCTACTTGGGAGGCTGAGGCATGAGGCTCGCTTGAGCCCAGGAGTTTGAAGTTGCTGTGAGCTAGGCTGATGCCACAGCACTCTAGCCCGGGCAACAGAGTGAGACTTTAACTCAAAAAAAAAAAAAAAAAAAAAAAAATTATCCCAAATCTAGGAAAGACAATGTCTGGCCTAAGAAGATGGGAATGCAACTTCTTTCTTCCACACTGATCCATCGTGAGCTATTAATACTTGATTATAGAGATGTTAGAATGGGAAGGAATCTGAGTGTGGTAAGATGCGAAATTGTGCCTGATTCTCCACCTCTCCCTGTAGCCATGATTTTGGCCATGTGACTTAGCAAGTGCTCCTGTCAAGAGATGGAGTCTCTATCTCCTCACCCTTTGTGTCCAGGCTGGCCTTGTAACTTGCTCCGACCGACAGGACACAGAGCTGTGCCAGTTCTGAGCCCAGGTCTTAAGAGGCTACGCATACCTCCACCTGTTCTTTTGGACTTTGCTTCTGCCATGAGAAGAAGTCAGGTCCACAAGGAAAAGAGCCAAGTTATCCAGCTAAGGCCATCCCAGACCAGCCAGTCCCCAGGTGACCTGACAGCTGACTGCAGACACATGAGTTAGCCCAGCCAAGACCCACAGACTCATGAGAAATAACAAATGTTTTTTTGTTCTAAGCCACTAAGTTTCAGGGTGGTTTGTTACACAGCTAAGTGATACCCTGAGTTCGGCATTCCAAACAAGTGGGGACCCTAAGGCCCAGAGAGGGGAGAGAACTTCCCTAACACCACACCTGCCAATGCAAGAGTCCACTCACCCAGGGCCCTTCCAACTACACCGAACACTTTCTTCAAGAACCCATATTTTTTCCATCTTTACTAAGTCATCAGCCTTCAGGTTCTGAGCAAAGGGCAGGGGCAGGTACCTGAAGGTCATTGAGAAGCCATAAAAAGCTGTATATCATTAGTTCCCAACTTGCTACCTCTGAGGTTCTAGAATCATGTCCTTAGAAAGCCACTGGGTTCCTACAAATTGTAACCATGTATTTTGCCACAAAAATCAAACCACGGTGGCCTTTTCTCAATTTATAAAAAATTATGGAAATCAATAGGATTTTTAGTATTAATAGTTCTATAAAAGGCACTTAAAAACAGTACTTGGCACACAGTACATGTTCAATAAATGTTAGCTATTATTAAGTTCTTCTCTCACATATTTTTCTTAAACCTTTGGTGCCTGTTACCATTTGTCAGGCAGCAGGCAAATGAATGAATAATGACAGCTGCAGCTAATGTTTATTGAGTGCCTGTGTTGCCAGGCCTTTTACACACATTCTCCCTGTTCATCTTCACAATACTCCTTTGAGGTACCAGCCCCATTTAACAGATAAGAAAACTGAGGCTCCGTGAGATGAATTTGCCCAAGGTTAACAAAGCTGGGAAGGGGCAGAGCAGGATACCCAGCTGTCTGACCCATGTGTGTGGGAGAACAGGCCATGATTATTTACCTCTGTTCTCTCTGGTGCTTAGCACAGAGTAAGGACTGAACAAAAATGCAGAATGAGCAAATAAATAAATTTGAAAGCATTCAAGAATAAAGTCTTTCCTTCTACCAGAAAGGCTAAAATTAAAAATACTGATAATATCAAGCATTGGTGAGGATGTGGAAGAACTAGAACCCTCATCTGCTCCCCCACCCCTGTCACCCAGGCCCTTGCACTTGAAAGGACACTTCCAGTAACTAGGGGTATGGGGCAGCAACACAGTTGTGTCTGAGTCACTCAGACTCAGTCTCACGGAACCCTGGGTGAGAGCATGGGCTCTGGAGCTGGGTAGTTAGGGGGACGGGAATGTCCGTGCGCTACCTTGAGAATGCCGGTTTGATCCAGCACTGTTTGGCCCCACGGGACGCATTGCTGCTTCCGCAGACATTCAGTGAGCGCCTGCTATGAGCCAGCACTGAGGGCCTGGAGCTGCTGTTGTTATGACTGCAAAGTAAGTAGGTGGCCCTGTTGGATTTTCCGCAGCTCAACCAGCTTGCTTGGTCTTGTCACCTTCTCCACCGGCTGGAGAAGGTGTAGCAGGTCCCCAAGTGTCCCTTCTCCTTGTGCAGGAAATACCACCTATAATCCAAGGCATGGAGGACTGCTGTCCATGAACCTGCCTTTCATTTCTCAAGTATGAAAACCTATTCCCTCCCTGATGACCTTCCAGCCCCTCCAGGCCTCCCTTGCTTAGCGCCCTGGGGTTACTTTCCATCGAGTAGGTCTCAGACTGCTGCCTGGCAGCAGACATCAACTGTGTTTCATCCCTGCGGATCTGTGGATTCCCACAGCTCCTGGAACTGGGCTCAGGAAAATGCAGGTGCCAAAGCCCCACATAGAGTGGAATGAGTATGAAATTTACCAGGGACTTTCTCAGAAACTTTCCAAGACAGTGGCCTTTGATACTGATTTGGGTTAAATTGAACTCCCACTACCTCAGGTACTAAGATCATATATGCAGTTGTCCAATGCTTTATATTTTAAAAATACTTTTATATGAGTCTTCTTGTTTAATCCTTCTAACCCTAACCCTTTGAGGCTGGCCAGAGTTAGGAACTAGTCTCCCCATTTTACAGATGAAGAAACTGAGGCCTTTACAGATGAGGCAAATTACTTGCCTGGGATCACACAGCCTCCTGTCGGACTCTCAATCCAGTGCTCTTTCTGTTTTATCTCATGTTCTCACATGAATGAGGTCGGTGTGGGGAGCAGAGAGACAAAGGATTAGTACTACAGTGTGCTAGGCATGGTTACGAGCTTTTGTGTTACCTGATTTAACCCTCATCACAATCAGGTGAGATGGTAACATACCCATTTTACAGATGAGGAAATAGATCCAGAGAGGCCGAGTGATTTGTCCAACACAATTTTAACAAACGGCAAAGCAAAATTCAAACCTAGGTTTTGAATCTCCACAGCAGCAGGCAGAGACCTACTCTCTAGAAACAGTTTATTAAGGTCCCAGCCTAGTGGATGACAACAAATTAGCAGGGTGCAATAGTGCACGGTTCTGGCACTGGTTCCTGAAAGCAGCTCTCAGATAGGAAGCTAGAACCATTGGGACTACGCAGCACTGGGGAATATGAGCTCGGCTCTCACTGGGGCGACCTTGAAAGAAACGAGTCACGGCCGGGCGTGGTGGCTCACGCCTGTAATCCTAGCACTCTGGGAGGCTGAGGCGGGTGGATTGCTCAAGGTCAGGAGTTCGAAACCAGCCTGAGCAAGAGCGAGACCCCGTCTCTACTAATAATAGAAAGAAATTAATTG